>WBMZ01003995.1:11920-109558 GCA_013400975.1 Atrichornis clamosus
GATGCTGGAGGGCCCCGTGCTGGGAGAGCAGGGATGCTGGAGGGCTCCGTGCTGGGAGAGCAGGGATGCTGGAGGGCTCCGTGCTGGGAGAGCAGGGATGCTGGAGAGCCCCGTGGCGGGACGGCGGCGATGCTCTGCAGGGCGGCGGGGCTGGCTGAGCCTCTCCTCGCTGCTGTGTCTGTGCGAGGCGCTGCGGGAACCAGGGCATGCAGCCTCTCCGCAGCGGCCCATGTGAAACCCGTTTTGTATTCCTGGGCTCTGACAGACGCCGCTGCCGCTCCCCCCGGCCTGGCTCCTGCGGCAGCAGGAGTCCGTCTCCTGCACCCGCTGTCAGCAGCAGCTCCCGTCACGGGTGCCCTGCGAGACGATGAGCAAAGCACAACCCAAACCCACAGTGCAGTTCCTGCGCTCAGCAGGAGCTTTTATTTGTGCAACGTGTGCTGCAGGTGAGCTTGTCTCTGAGGCTGGAAAATTAATTGCTGCCACTGAACACCAAAGGCTCTGGAAAACCTCATGGAAGGAGGTGATTTAAAAAAAAATACAGAATCACAGAAGGATAGACTGAGTTGGAAGCGACCCACAAGGATTAACTCTTAGCTCTGCCTAGAGTCACACTTTAGGTGCTAATGGAGAATGGTGTAGTAATTTTAGCAGACTGCCCTGGAGGGGAAGCAGGGCAAGTAAATGGGGCTGTTCATCAGTCTTTTCTCACCATTCATACTTTTAGGGCTAGTGACTTTTATTTCTGGCTTTTCAGGTATTGCTGTCCTTGCCATCTGGGCTGTGAGATTTGGACCTGGTCCATTGCATTTGGAGAGAGGTGGTGACCCCCAGGCTGTGTTGGGATACAGGGTGGCAGGAGTTTCCCTTGCAGGGGTTGATGTCAACCCATTGTGTTCTCCTCCTCAAACCATGAGACAGAGCCAAGGAACATGTATTTCATTATCAGTGACACTAACTCTTTGCTGTGAGCCCTTTGGTGAGTTTCTCAAGCTGTCTCCTGTTTGTCCTGCATAAAAGGGTAGACACGTTTACTCTGGAGTGGTCCTGGGTGTGAGCTGTGTCCAAAGGACGTCTGGAGATCTCCAGGAGGAGCAGTGACTTGGGGAGGAGTTTTGGGATTACAGGGCTGCGGTATTTGGCGGTGAAAGCTATGCAAAACTGCCTCAATCCAGATATTTCTTACCATGGGGTTTGTCTGGAAGCTGTTGGCATGAGAACTGTATGGATTCAAGAAGTACCTGTGCTTTGGGGAGCTCAAGGGCTCATATGGGTCCACAAGCAAAACTGTGCTACAAAAATGCAGAGGTCCCAGCTCGCCATCCTTGGCTGGCTTCCAGAAGAAGAGGAGGCACAGAGCATACCATCACTCTGAACAAAATGTCTTTCTTTATCTTGGGAAATGCTGGGCATCCTTGAGCAGAGTGTGCTCAGCCAGCAGAGGTGCCACGGAGCGTTAGTGGGGCTGCTGCTTTTCACCTAATGAAGGGGTTTGTAATTTTGTACCAGATTCTCATCCTCAGACTGTGCCAGTAACAAAATACTCCCAGTCTTGCCCAAACCATGTGTTCAACAAATGAGGGAAGCTTTTCCTGACCCACCAGGCAGTGCCTTCACGAATTCCATGGTTTACCCCCCAGGCAGATGGATTACACACAGCTTTGGCAAAGCCACATTTTGTGGCAGAGAAGCTGCAGTTTCAGTGTTTATTTCTCTGTCATTGTAGGAATTCAAAATGGATGGAACAAAATGCCATTGGGATTGACTCTTGTTTTGTTTGGACACTACACAGGTCTCTGTGGAAAACATGGGAGGAGTGCAGGGGACAGAGAAGAGCCAAGAAGATGTGTTAAAAAGGCAGTGGTGGCCAAAGGAGTGGTCAGCAGGGAGTGGAGCAGGGCTGGGGACGTGTTTCTGAAGGATGAAAAGGGTGGGGGAAGTGGAGGGCATCTATAAAGAAATGGGGATACTATAGAGTGGGTAAATGGTGAGTTAAGTGAGAGGGGCTGCTGAGAAACCCGGTGCCATCCGTTGCCGCATGGAAACCTGTCCTGTCTGCTTTTCCAGGGGGAAGAAGGGGCCAAGGTAGAAGAGAAAATAAATAATTGAATAATTAAGTGATGAAAACTTATAAAAATGCAGCAAGCAAAAACCAAGGGGTACTAACACATGGTGTGGGGACATACTACCTGAAGTGCATGTGTCCTCATGAATGGCGGCAGGAGTTGTAGACTTGGACCAAACAGTTGTTTAGAGCAAACTAAAAGGAGTGGTGGTCCAAGGTTCTGCTTGCATGTTCTGTGAGGGGAAGGCTTGCAGCTCTACCAGCTGTCAGTCTCTGCAAGCAGGGCAATGTCCATGGGGGGTGGAAGTGCAGGAGAGATGGTGCCAATGACCTTTCACATGTTATTGGGCACCTCTGTCTGTCTGCAGTTTTTCTTCCTCTCAACCTTTGCGTGCCTTATTGATTTCTGACTCTGTATATTTTGTGTCTTGGGTAAATCAGAAGTATTTGTCACCTAGAATGGTCATGCTGAGAGTATAAAGCTTTCTACAAAGCCTTTGGTGACCTTTAGCTAATGGTAAATCAGTGAACTGAGTGTATATAAGCATTTCCCAACTGCTGAGTGTTGCTGTGCACAGTGGGAACCCACCTTGGCATGTCACAGCTACCCAGTAGGAGTCTGGGCACGCAGGCCTTCTGGATAAAGGTTCTTGCATCAGGTCATGATGACCTAGATTTATGTTTCTTGACTGTCTTCCCTTGTATTTATGTATTATGGATGTGTGTGTGAAGTCAGGTGTCAGAGTCAATCCACAGTCCTGGGCAGGTGAACACATTCAAAATGTTTAAACACAGCTTTGATGGAGTGAAACACATGCGAGTGATGGCCTTCTGTTTCCTATAAGCAGAGGATCCTCTCTGTGGTTACAGTTGGTGTGTTGCAATGGATTGTCATTCCTCGGACATTCCTCCCCGTTAGCACAGTTTGTTCATTAGTTCTCCTAAGCAAACCCCCGTTGTGTCCCAGGGATTCTTGCGCTGTGCAGGCAGCAGGGTGCTGTGGGAGTGGGACAGCGAAGCTGTGCCCGTGGCTGTGCACATCCCTCTGGCTGTACATCCCTGAGCCTGCTTGCCCCGTTCCTGTTCCAGCAGCCAAAGATTGAACCCAGGCGCGGCTGCACGTGCACTGTCCAGTTTTCACTGCAGGGACCCAGGGGTTGTAGCAAGCCCCTGGTTAGTGGGACTGGGGGTTAATCCCTGCTTCAGAATGATGGAATCATGTTGGGTTTCCCCTCTTCTCGTTCAGATGCCTCAAGTCTGGGCTTCCTGGATTTCTTGGATTCTCAAAATAGTGCCAGGTTTCCTTTGAAGGCCTGCCAGCTGCAACAGGAGGGGGAGTACAGCCTATGGTGGGCAGTAAAGCTCGTAGTGTTGTCCCACAGATACTCCCAGGCTGAGGCAATTCTTGGATTGATTTTGCACTCCGCACACAGATTTTCCTGGGGAAAGTGAGGGTGCTGGGAACAACGTGAAAACAAAAGCCCTTTGTAAGACCAGGACAAACCAGGATTCTGCTCCACCACACAGCACCAGGTAGAGGCAGAGCAGCAGGATGAGGCTGCTGTGTGGTGAGGGCCCTTCAAGTACCAAAAGTGGGTCAGGTTGGGACCAGGCCCTCAGCACAGACGTGGCTCTAGGCTATGACAAAGTTTTGGGGAGCAAATCTGTTTAAAAGAAGAAGCAAAGCATCTTTCATCAGCAAGTGAGAATGTGAATTCAAGATGTCAGGGCAGGTTCCAGATGCTGTTGCACTTTGCATTTATTACATTTTTTAGAGCTTAGCAAAAGGTCAGTGTGCTTGGACACAGTTCCTGGCTTTTGGAAAGTCTGCAGGTTTGGGACTAGTGCTTTTCACGTTATTTTCAATAGGAAAACAGCCTGCTTGCAAAGTTTGCCTTTGGAATTGAGATGCCAGTGAAAATCTAGCTCTCGTTATTTTAGGCTAAAAAGACAATGAGGGACAAGTTTTTTTGTGGGGGGAGGATGTGGTGGGTTTGGTTTATTTTTTCTCTCTTTTTTTATTTCGTCCTCCAATATACAGGAAAAAGTTTTCAGTATAGATTAGCTTGCTGCTGTCAGTGTTAGCTGTTTTTTTTCTGGCCGTGCTGATTGGAAGGAAATTTCCAATACAGCTTAGTTGCCAGAAATGGATTCTTTGCTGGAACATTTTGGTTAAAATATTCCAACTTGCTCCTTGCAGCGATGCCACTTAGTGCAAGAACACACAGCAATTGGCTGCCTCGTTCTGAACTCCGAGTTTGATATTTTCTTTATTTTTGTTGGGGTTATTTTTGCTGGTATTTGCTTTGGACAAGCCTGTTCCCACACTACGGACATCATGATGCCACTTGGATATCCACAAGCAAAGTTTTTCTGTAGGATCCTTTCTTGGCCCTGCTGTACTGGGAGAGGAGAGCAATGGCAGGAGGAATTCCATCAGGATGGAGTTAATTAGGTGGTGTAGGACCAACATGTGGGCAAGGCGTTGGAGGCAACTTGGGTTTTCTCTCATCTTCTGATCTTCTTGGATCAAAGGTTGGACTCACTTACCTTGGAGGTCTTTTCCAACGTAAATGATTCTGCGATTCTTCTTTCTGGGAGTTATTAGACACCAAATATTTGCCTCCAGGATCTCATGTGGTGCCTTCCAAGTACAAGTGGGGAAACTACACGTGCTTGGCTTGATCTGCCTGACCCTGGCAAGGCATTTCTGAGGCCATTGTGCTGCTGCTGCTCCCTGCCCGCAGCTGCAAGGCTTGAGAGCATGGAGCTCTCCTCAGCCCTGCTCAGACAGTCACCCACAGATAGCAGGAGCTGCACTGCGATTTGTTTTTCTTCTTTTCTTGTTTGGTCAAAAGCAACGGGGGATTTTTTTCTCCCCTGAAAGAACACCAGTGTTTGGTTTGAGAAAGGATGAGGTCAAGAAGTGGCAGGAAAAGGCTGTCTCATTGTATTTTCAGTTACTTGATTGCTTTTTTGCACCTGCACCAGACTTCCACTGGTGAGAACTGGGGCTTCTCCGGGCTCCCAGAACGGTGCTGTCGGAGAGGAAACATCTTCCACTCTCCAGTCGCATCCTGTGTTTTCCTTCTCACTCTGTCATCACTTCTCAGAGTAAAATCCCAAGCTCACGTTGCACATTTGCACAGCTGTCCACCCTTGTGTTCCCGGCTGCTGCCAGGCCAGGGAAGTGGCAACCACCAGCAACAAAGGGATTCACTGGCGGGTGGTTTTAAAGGCTCCCTCTCTTGGTTTTCTCCAGTGACATCCTCTGCAAATAAAGAGAAATATTGCAAACTGAGAAATTTAAGAATACAAAAGAAGAAAGGAAGAATAAAAGAATTTCATGCATAAAAGACTTGAGAATAAAAAAATTTACGAATTAAAAGGGAAGGAAGAAGGAAAGTGAGTTGACAGGTCACGTTTCTGGGCTGTGTCAATAGCAGTTTAATACAAATGAATTCCTGTGTTGGAGTTGCCTTTGCCTTATTTTTCCCAGTATGAGACCACCAGGAATGCAATCAGGATACCTGACTGAGGGGCAAAGAGTTTTCTATTCTTAGTTCTGCAACTGGGTCATGCTCTGACCTTCAGTGAGTCCCTTATCTACTCGATGCCTCCAGTTTTACCAAGGTTACAACTATTGACTAGTTTCTAAGGATTTGGAAACATTCTGGGGCCAAACAGAATTACAGAGAACTCGTTTTAGGTTAATGGCTGCAACAATTAAAGGGGTTCAATTCCTTCTCACCCCAGGCGGTGGTTACATGTCAGATTAAGGAAACTGTTTAGCTACTGCTGCGGTGCCTGCAGGGAGGAACTGACCCATTAAAAATCTTATTTTGCTGGACACCTTGCTCAGAGGTATTAGTTTATGCCAGTTGCCCTTAATCTGAATCGTGTGTGTTTGATAGGCTGGCGTGCTGCAGTTGGATCCTTTCCTGTTGTGCTTTTCAGGGATGTGCAGTACGTGCCTTGTATTGGCTCCAGGGCACTGCACACAAAATTTTCTGCATGCAATAGTCTCTGGATTTTAATAACTTTTTGGGCAGGTCGATTGTGAGTTGATATTTGTCCAGTCCTATTGGCACCTCCTTGGTTTTATTTTGACTTTGGAAACTGCAGTGTGAAGCAGGCTTTTTTCCTGCCAATTAATTTTTTTTCCTAGGGTGTTGATTTTTTTTTTCTTTTCCTATTCCTGCTCTAACTTTGCCTGCTCTGCCTATTCTAAAGGTTGAAGTAGCTTAGCCCCTCTTCTCCTTCCAGCTCCCACACAGGCACATTTTGAAAGTACCACAGCCTCAAATTTGCCGTCTGTGCAGTTTGAGTGTGTCAGATACTCTGGTCTCTAACACCAGCTATTAGGGCTGTGTTTAGTCTAGCAGTATTTGAAATAAATTTGAGCTGGTGGAATGTGAGAGGACTTTAGAGATTGCTGGAAAAGAAAAGTTATTCCAAGAAACCCATATACTCTCAGGAACCCCAGAGACAGCAAGAGAGAGAAGAGAAATAGGTTATCTAAAGCCCAGGCAAATAAAATATTCTTATTATAACTCCATGGGCACTATGCCAGCTCTCTGCAAGCAATGTTTCTCTTTGCATCTTGCTTTGCCAGTTAATTGGACATCTATTATTTCATGATTTCAGCAGGAAACATAGCCTGAGTGATGACTTTGGTACCCAGCCCAGTGCTACTGTGCACTTTCTCAGCCCTGAATGGTGGAAAGGCTTCCAGTCAGTCTCTGCTCCTTCTCCAAGTGTGTGTGTGAATTGTCAGTGCTGCTTGGTGACATTTTCTAGGGGCACTGGCTCTGTGGCACGTTCCTCCAGCACACAGCCCTTCCCATGATGTTCAGGGCCCTGCAAGGATGGAGGCAGCTCCTTCTCCTTCCCCATCTCGTGCTCCTCTCCCTTCCCTGCCTGGGGACCAGTTTGGCTGCTCCCTCGGGGACATGGGGGCAGCTGGAGGACAGAGCTGCCCACCACGTGCAGGATGTGGCAGCCCAGGGCCGGTCCCCAATGCCCAGTTCTCTCTGCCAGTTTACTTCAGGCTGTTATAGCTAGAAATTGTGGTGGAAGCAGCTTATTTTAACATTATACAATTTATTTTTTTTTTTCAAGATCCTGATTTTGTAAACAAGTTTGTTTGCCCTTCCCACCCAACTCTGGGGTTATCCACCCACAGACCAGAGCCTGGGCATGGTTATAGCTGCCTGCCCAGATGCTCACGATGAATTGTTTGCTGACAAGCTTCAGACCTGCAATTACTGAGAGAAATTATTCAGCAAATAGTTTTGAATAATGAATCCCTTTGAGAAGTATGAGTTGTTTTGCAGGCAGATTCCAGACAGAGAACATGCTCAGGAAGTCGTAACTTTCAGCACATTTTCCCCTCTGTTTGCCAGGCTGTGGAACTGGCAAAGCATCTCTTTCTGATACCTTCATGGAGGATTAAACTGACCCACCAGATCTGTGTGATGCAGGCTGAGTGTGCCCACTGTTCCTATAGAGCTCAGGCACTCTGGGCCCCAAGTCCCCCCACATCTCCTCCTTGATGGTGGTCTCAGTTGCTGGTTTTTTCCAGTCCAGCTTCTCGAGAGTGAGGCAGCAGGGATGTCTACATCCATACACGTTACCAGCAGTGCAGAGCATCAAGGTTTGGAGAGCTGGACCCTGCCCGGAGTCACCCTTTTTGGTTAGTACTGCCTCTATAATCTGCAAAATCTGCCCCTGAAATTGCTGCAGGCCCTTTGAGCAAAGAGGCTGTGGAAGAGCAAAGAGTCAGGAGAGGTCCCTGTGAGAATTCACATCCTGAGATCTACAAGAAGAGGAAAAAGCAGCTTTTAAGGTCAAGTATCTGTAGGTTTGTTCCAGCTCCCACCTGCCAACGAGGCCCAGTGCAGGATATTTTATAGCTGGGGAAGGAGAGCTTTAGGCAGGGAAGGCCAAAATGACTGATAGCACTTTGCAGCTGTCTGCTCAGTCCCTGAGTCCCATCAAGGGGCTGATTACTGTGCAAGAAAAAGACAGCACTTGCCAGCAGGGAATCATGAGGGCAAGGAGCTGGGGACCTGGCCCTTTTCTGGACAACTGGGTTCCAGTCACTTGGAAAGCTCTGGACCTTGCAACTGGCCAAAGCAGAGAAAGCTAGAGGAGGGACAGGGCAGAATCTGGTAAGTGAAGGACACAGGTCCTGGGGTAAGAGTTCAGCCTGATGGCACAAGAACTTGATGGTTAGATGTTGGGGCCTGTCACTTGCACAGCCCTAAATCTTCTGAGTCTGTTTTTACAGACTAGAGGAAGGCTCTGGCCCCAAAGAGGAGAGGTGAATCCTGCCAAGAGACCTGCTCGAGCCTGGCTGGGAGATGTGTTTGGGGTAAGGCTTGGACTGTGGTTCAGGTGATCCCCCTGCACATGCAACAAAGAGCAGCAGGAATCTGTCCTTCCTGAGATAAACCCTGCAGGGTCAGGCTGCTTCTGTGGACCTAGGGGCCCTTCAGGGTGAAGAAGAAAGATTTGGGAGATTGTGATGGGTGTTGTCTCCTTCACGCATGGTCCTATCACTTGCAGTCAGGGGATGGGGAGACATAAACAGAGGTGGCATTGCCACAGCAGCAGGGTTTGTGCATCCTTGTTCAGGGCACGACAGATCTCCAGGTTATCCTCCACTTACCCATGAGCTCCCCTTGAGCCAGGGCTGGATTCCAGCCCCTCAGGGATTCACCTTAGTGAATGCAATATCTGCACCTTCCCACCACAAAGGGGACAAGGGAGGAGGAGAGGAGAAAGTCACACAGGGTGTGGAGAGGTGTGGGGGAACCACACTGCCAAAAGTTGGCAGAGGTTGCCCCGACAGGCTGTGGATGCCCCATCCATGGAAAAGTTCAAGGACAGGTTGGATGCAACCCTGAACAACCTCGCCTAGTGGGTGGCACCCCTGCCCATGTCAGGGGGGGTTGGAACTAGATGATATTTAAGGTCCTTTCCAGTGCAAACCATTCTATGATTCTATGAAATGGTCTGTTCTGTGTGCGGGAGCTGGCGCAGGGAGAGGATGGCAGTGCTGCCAGGGCTAAGGGCTTGCAGAGATCCACGGGCCACGTGCCACACGTTCACTTGACCCGTGCCTGTCACAAGGAGCCAGCGCATCTCCCCAAATAGCTGTGGCTCTGCCCTCACCGGGGCCGGTGTTTGCATATTTGAAGCTCTATGGCCACAATCTGTCAGCGGGAGAGCAGCGGAGGAGGAAACAGCTTCAGACGCTTGTACGCAAACACTTCTGCCCAAAGGTAGGACGGGAATACAAATCAACTCCTCTCTCTCACTCTCTGTTGGGCTTTGTGCACTTAGATTTGCAATTTCTGCATATTCAACGTTTGAAACACTCTTCAAAGCTCCCACAGCCCCTTCCTAAGGAGCCGAGGTGGGAAATTCCCTTTCTCGGGATGTTTTGCCACCTAGTGACCAGCTGGGAAATCTCATCCAGCTGCGGGCTAAGCTGGGGCCTTGGGGAGGCAAAAGCACCAGGAATGACTTTTTTGGGGGAGCATAAATATTTTAGGAGGAAAATATGATGCAGAAGCCTCGATTTAGGTACTTTGGTGGGTCAGACTCATTGGTAGCCAACAGTGCGTACTGGTACCTCATTTCTGACAGTAGACTTCAGACTCTAAATTTGTTCCACTGCTGTTTTTCCTGTTATGTCTCTGAAAAGGTGATGGTGGAAAGAGTGGAGAAAGAGGAGGAGCCAAGACCTGTTGACCTGCAGGATGAGTATCACAAAGCGCAGTAGAGTTGGATGTGAAGAGGAATGGCAGAAGGGACTGGGATGATACAGAAGAAAATCAGGCAAGAAAACAAGTTTCACCAGTCACCCATTTGCGTCTGTCCTGGTTTCCTCATCCTTAAGGCAGCAGTTTGCTCCTGCTGTCCAAGTGTTCTGTAGATTTGGAGCTGTTGGTGGAGCTGAAGCTCTGAAGAGGAAGCCCTCTGCCTTGTTTCCAGCGGGCCTAGAGCACAGAGACCTAGAGACCTAGGCTGGGTATTTTGCCATCTCAGGGGCCAGTCTGACTTTAGTCAGCATTGTCATGGTATCAAGCCCCTGCCTGGTTCAACAGCAAGGACAGAAAATTGTGTCCATGTCCTTCTGTCACTTTGTATTTGTGCTGCCAAGTAATCTGGTGTTGCATGCACCCGATATGACCACGCACTTTGTGCTCCCAAGGAGCAGATTTTCAAAGCTATCAGACTCCTAAATATGCCAATAGGTGACTAATGGCTTCTAAGTGGGCTGTGCTCTAAGAACCCTGAGACGTACAAAGGGGCTGAGATAAGACAGGAGAGAGATAAGGGCTTTGTACCATTTTTAAGACAGCTGCAACTCTCAAGTGTTTTGAAAGAATGTGTTTAATGTCTAATATCAATTTCTAATGAGAAGAAAAACATGAAAGAAATGCCTTAAATATTTCAATTACTTTATCGATTGGTATTATAAAGTATGTATTACTAAACCATGTCCTGTTGTGGTTCTGCAGAAGCTGATAAACAGCATCCTCAGCAAGTGTTCACACAAGTTGTTCCTGTTATATTCCCCTAGTTTGTGAAATGCAGCTGTGTGGAGCTCAGCTTACCCCTGTCTACTTATCTTAAAAAAAATGTATCAAAATATCTCTGTAGCAGTTACACAAAACGTCTCAAGTAGTATCCTTCTGATGGTCTTAAAAATAGAAATAAATCATCACAAAACATATTCATCATCAATGGCTGGAACAAAAATAGAACCATTGCTATATGCTTTTAAAAAAAATTATTATTCAAGTTTAAAAGTCATAAAAATCCAGTTTTGCTGTTTGCTTTAAAAGCTCAGGTATCAAAGGAGTCTTGGTCAGAGCAGAGATAAGGCCGTTCTCACCGTAAATGAAAGTTGATGGAAGTAACAATATCTGTTTCTCTGACCTGTGAGGAACACCAGGCTGGTGCATGGGGAAGAAACTACAGTTCCAACTCACCCTGAAATCATCAGAAAATCTTTTCCAGATTGTTTTTATCTCCAGCTGAGAAATGTGGTGAAGTCTAGAATTCCCTCATGCCTCACAAAAATTTGTTCATTGAAATAGCTCATCTATAAATAATTTAAGTTCCATTTATATGGAATGAAGATTCCAGTATCTCACCAGGCCATCATAAAGACAACCAACAACTTGCATTCTGTTACATCACAAATCCCTGTGGAAATCCCCTTTTTTTGTCCTTGAGACATGGTGTTGGAGTCTTGATGTGAGCAGGCGTGGGATGCAGGGCGGTGATTCTGCTGAGGCATCAACTATGCTTCAAAGCTGAATTATAAAAAACCCAAACCTCTCAATTTCCCTGGTATCTGGTATATGTTACACAAGAAAGGGAATTAAATTAAATGGTCTTTATGGAGCCCAGAGAGTCAATAATTTTAATGCTGGGTTCTTTTCAAGCTGATTTTTAATTTGTCATTGCTATTTAAATGGGGTTGCTTGTGGAATGGTGCGATTCAGGTATGGGCTAGGAATCCTGGGCTCTTTCCTACAGGGCTGCAACAAGACAAAATACTATGTACCACCATTACAAATATCCCAGAATTCACTCTCAGGTAAGTGGAGTGTCTCTAGTGCGCAGTGACATGCCCAACTCTCATCAAAACCTGGGGCACAGGAGTGCTAATAGCCTTCAGTAGGTCTGATGAGATACCGCATTGCAGCAGCAGAGCCAGGAAAATGCATGACTTCTATTAATTTTATATCATCTTAAGGATCTCTGGGCCAACTATGTCATGGAGAAGTGTATTCTTTCTTCAAGGGCTGCAGAATCTGTGATGGTGGAGATTGAATCCAGATAATCCTGTATTCCAGGTATATATCTAAAAACAGTCCTGTGAAAAACTTGGAATAGTGTTAAGCAATTTAACAGAGGGCAGTGCCAAGTTGGCATCTTCTTACAATTGCTCATGACTTAATCTTACTCGGTGACTAGCACAGCACGTAATTCTCGAGGAAGAAGGTGTGAGTGTTTGGGAAATCTTTGTGTAATCCATGAAATTTGGAAGGGAAAGATTAAGAATGTGAATTCCTTAGTAGGGTACTGTGAGGACTGTTCCTGCTGAAGGAAGGTGCTTTGAAGAGAGCGGAGGTGAATTCCATGAGTGCCTGGGAGATCAGGGTTTGGGAGGAGGAGTTTTATGGGAAATCCCAGCTGACCTGGGGGATGTGGAGCCGCAGGGCATGGGAGGCCACCTCCATGATGTGGTGGAGGGGCTGGCTGCTTTGATGTGTGCCAAGGATGAGGCACCAAAGAGCACAAGGATTAGTCTCCAGCAGCTGAGGGCGAGTCTGGCAGGGAGGCCTTTATGCAGGCATTGTGTAGGTTTTAATTCAAACCTTTCTTCTGTGTTGGCTCCACACCCTGTCCTCTGTGTGGATTGAAAGGGAGAGAGTTCAAAACCTGTTACTTAACGTTTCTCTTGGATGTTCTCTTGAGTTTATATTTCTTGGATGAGGGAGGAGAAATGTGCACACAGAATTTCCTAGTTGAAATCTACCACGGGGTTCATGAGTTCTCACCAGAATGACAATACCCATAACCTAATTTACTATTTTCTTTGAAGATTACAGGAAGAGAGAGCCTGTGGAAAATGGTCTCCCACCTGGTAGGGAAGGCACTGTGAGATGAGCCAGTTGCTCTTCTGGATTTTGCAGGTGCTTCTGCACATCCTACACCCTGACAGTCACACTCTGACCACGTTCTGCTCCCTCCCGTGTCTGCTGGACACAGCCAAGGGCTCTGACCCCAGTTCCTCCATGTCTCAGCCGTTTCTGTGACACCCAGTAGATGGTGCCACCAAGTAGCACATTTGTGTGAGCAGTTTCTTGTCGGAGGGGTTTTAAGTTTACTTCAATCACTGCACATCTCTTAGGATCCAGCAGAATTCCTTTCTCCCCCACTATAAAGAGTTTTGCCCCGAGGTTTTGTATATTGTCCCAGGAGGCATTTTTGCCTTTCATTTTTCCCTATTTTCATCATGCCATCTAATTAGCATCATTTTTACCATAGAAATATTTAGGGGGAAAAAAGCCTAAACTGTGATAATTATTTTTTAAATTTATGGAGTTTCCCTGATTTTTCATGTTTTTTGAGTAAAATTCAGTGGTAGGATTTTTTATTGTGCCAGAACCTACTGTTAGAAAACTCCTGTGAGGCAAGTGGTTCTGGATAAGAAATGTTGGGAGTGAGTGAGTGCTCAGTACCCTCAGTAATGTACTGAGAATCTCTGCTCTCCATTTTCAGCCTCCTTGGCAGCACATTTGCAAGCGGGAGATCCACTTGATGGTTCTGTCTCTGGCCAGGCTGGAGGTTTTAGTAGCTCATTTCTTGTAACCAGAGCTGACAGCGATGGAACAAATGGTGAGCTCCATTTCCATTTTAGATGTCTTCTGCTGCACCAGCCTCCAAATGAGAATACCTCCTGTGTAGCACAAATGCTTTGATAATTCAGGCTGTCAACTTGTCTGCAAAAGCCAGAAAAAGAGATATGAGAGAAGACTCCCCTGTGGGCAAAATGCAATACTTAATTCCTGATCCTTTGTTTGCTTTTTTTGTTGGAAGTTTCACCTGTGGAGCATTTGGTTTCCTGCATCTCAAAACATGGCTTTCCTTTAGCAGGCTGTTTAAATATTTACTTTCTCTGCCCTTCCCATCCCACCATACTTCAAACCAGAGAAGGGAGCATTTATCCACACGCAGCCTGGAAGACGCTTTGTCTGAGTGAGTAACAAATATTTGCAGTTTAATAAAGACTGGAGCTTTCAGTCTTTGAGAACATGTATTACAGCCTCAATTTGGAATAGGTGATGAGGTGATTACTAAACCCTGGTTGCCATGGGGAAAGGGAGGAGGGTGATTGCTTTTTGATGGAAGAAACTAAGAGGCACCTACAGTAACTTACTGCTAATACACACTCAAGGTGCACTTGGCATCAATGCATCTTGTGGGGAGCAGCAGTCAATCTTACTAATGTCTGAGGAGTCAGCTTTAGCAGCAGCAGTTATTGATGCTGAAGGTCAGCTTTTTGTGACTGGTCATTCCTTGTAACCTCCCTCGAGTTTGGTGCGGCCGTGGGAGTGATTCCCTCACGGGTGGTTGATTGAATTTGTGAGCGGTTCAGGGGTACTCACAAATCAAGCAGACACTGGCCACCTGCAAACAGGAGTAAAGCACCAGTACAAAATGGGATCTGGAGGCTGAGGGATTCTTAATAAAGCAGATTATGGTGCTGGCGTGCTGGAGAGCAGCCCCTGCCTTCAGATTCCTGGAACTTAGAAGGAAAGCTGTACGGTGTTGGGGCTGTTCCTGGGGTTGCGAGGATGCCCCAGCTGAGTGGTGCGTGTCAGAGGGTTTGTGTCTGTATTTTGGCACTTGAGGCACAAGGACGGGACTAACTTTTTGATTAGATACACCAGGCTTGACTCTTCACATCTTGGGATAAAGCTGCAGTAATCCCTCCCCAGGAAACACAGTAAGGCAAAGGGAATATGAGAAGGGAGTGACTCTTGCATAGCAAAGATGGTTTTTCATCACTTGGGTGATCACTTTGATGGAGACCCCACGGGCTCCACGGCTGCTGGTGGCTGTGATGCCCTCTGCCACCACCTCAGAGCCCTTGGGGAGGCATCCTGACACCAGCACCTTGCCAGGGCACAGCTTGTTCTGGGGAAGCAGCAGCAAACTGGCTGAGATGGGGCTGAGCACATCTTCAGGAGCTCGAGAGTGACAGGGGCTGGAGCAGGTGGTGGCTGCTCTGTCTGCTGGTGCTAAAAAGCTCTGAGCACCTTCAGCCTTTCCTACCCCCCTCTCCTGTAGAATGTGGTTGAGGGCTGTTCTTGTTCTGTCTGAAAATGGGAAGTATTTTAGGTGTAATTTTGAAAATATAGGCTAAGTCCTGCCTTCTTTACCAGTTGTCCCCCGGTATTTCTGGGGGTTTCCTGCACTACACACAGGCAGCAAACCAGCCTGTTTGCCTTGTGTCACTGTGGGTTTTCCACCTTTCTCTTTTTCTCTTCTTGGTGCTTTTCACATTGGAAACAGCCCCCAAATAGCCAGAGTCTTTGGAATGACACTTCTCTTATCATCATCCTTAATTATCAGACAGTGGTGGAGACACATCACTGTAATTGTGTTTGTCTCCTTCACTGGCTTTTCCTTGTAAATTTGTTCCTTGCATTTGTTTCAGGATGGCAGATGTGTTAATGACTGGGCAGTTTAATGTGTTTATTTTTTGTGTGCTGTATATTTTGTGTATAGAAACAGTGAGAAGAGAAAAGCACGAAGAAACCACTTCTGCATTAATGCCAGTAATTCTGACATTATAAATATATATGAGAGAGTTTCCGTGATTATGAGTATATTTTAATGTTTTGTTTAATGCATTGACTCTCTGGGGATGAAACCAGAGAAAACCTCATTTGTATAATTTAAATGGCTAGCAATAAAAATAGGAGCAAAGAAAGGACCAATTAAATAGCCATGCTTTCAAATACATGCAGATCCCATTCCCTTTGAAGGTCCAGCCCCTGCAATGGAGCCTGTGTGGCTCCAGCTCCTTCTTTCCTGGACCAAATCCATGAGCTGTGGAGCCTGTGGCACCAGGCTCCTGGCATCTCCTCGTGGATGGCAGGACCGAGGGAAGTCAAGTCTCAGCTCATGAGATGTTCCAAGGGAGGCTTGGGGGCCATTTTCCATTTGAGAGGCCCCAGAAAGGACACCAGGGACTGACAAAGCCAGTTGTCCCCCCCTACCCCTGGGTGGACAGCAGACTATCACACAGTAAGAGGAGAGGAATATAAAATAAGACAAATTCGTGCAGTCCCTGTGTTGGTTGTTTGGTCCTTGAGCAGCTCCTCCTAGCAGAAGTACAGATGTGTGCTCACCTATGGACACTTTATTTATTTGCTTTCTTGCTACTTCACAAACTGTGTTGTTCTCAACTCTTGTGTCCAGCTCTTTGTTCAGGGTTGCACTCCATCATCTCACCCCTTTATTTGCGGATTTCTCTTATTCCAGCACAGCATGCCAAGGAATAAAAAACCATAATGCTTAGCTTTTCTCACAGTTGAGAAAGGACTTGGGAAAAAAAGCCCCCAGAACTACAACAATAATCTCTCAAAACATTTCCCATGGGCAAAGGCTGCTTGACCAAACATGCTGAGGCTTATCAGCAAAGATGAAACATTGCTTTTCTCTTTCCCACTCCTTTTGAGTTCTGTCACCAGCACTGCACATCTCTGTTCCCACGGGGCAGGATAAGGACCTTCATCAGAAAGTGCCGTGCCCTGAGAATTTCCTCCAGTCACTTCTAATTGCCAGCATGAGGAGAGTCCATGGGTTATGGCCTGTATTTCTGTGCTACAAGAGCAGGCAGCCAAGATTGCCTCTGGTTTAACAGCTTCAAGTCTGCAGATAAGAAATTTAAGGTCTTGCTGTCCGGTTGTGTTGTACCTTTGCAGCCAAGCCAGCCTGGAGTAAGGAGCTTTCCAGGTGTCCTGGAAGTGCCTCTCTTGGCTTCCCTTGGCAGTGGGTATGGAGAAAGGGGAGCTGCTTCATTGCTACTCCCAGACCCCCACATCCATCACTACTTCCCCATTTTTCCAAGTTTTTCTTTTTGCTTGATGGAGCAAAAGACTGGGAGAGAGTTGTTTGCTGTTTCTTGGAGTTTGGCTTCCATTTCTGGCACTGAGCCTTGCAGGAAAGCTTTGCTGTTTCCATGACAAATTTGGCAGCTTTCTGGCTTCTGGGCTGTCATGCCTGGACTTCAGGAAGAGAATTAAGGAGATGAGATCAAGAAGAGTATTTTGTTATTTGAGAGCAAAGACTTTCCATCCTACTCAGTCTTCCCACGCTGTGCTTGCAGATGCAGAAATGTGGCTGCTGTAGGTGTTTTCCTTCCGGGATGTGTGTCTGTGGATCCATTTCAATCTCCCACAGCTGGTCCTGTGTGGCATGGTCTTGGTTAAGCCCCGAATTTCCATTCACAGCCTGTGATGACACAGACATTCACCAATTTTTGGAGGGACCACGGTGTTTTAAAATTGATATGCCTACACTGTTACTGGGAAGTATATTTATATGTAAGTATTCCTTATTTTTGAAGCCTACAAGAAGAGCCCATGTAGATGGAAAACTATTTGTTCTTCATTATCTGAATTTTTGCTGCAAGAAGCTGCACATCATCAGGACTGTGTTGTTCCCAGCAAAAGGCAGCCTCAGGAAGGGACATAAAATCCCTCACACCACACTGCTGGAGGACTCCCTGGAGGACACAGTTGCCCATTTTGTTCCCTGATGGTCTGTGTGGAACAAGCAGATGGCCAAAAAATATCCAACTTCAAGACCTGAGGGTAACCTGAAAGCATTAGCAGGAATTTCCCCTTTCCACCGGGAGAGACATGAATGCATTGCAACTCAGACTTCTTGGAAAGATCTAATGTGGTATTTATTTCAGATATAAATTTGACTATATAAAAATGACACCTTTGTACTCAGCCTGTGGTGCCAGGCTCAGCTCTCACTTGTAAATTAGAAGTAGATCCATTAAGGCTATGGAATTACAGCAGCTGATATGACAGCAGCCTCACCTTGGCAGTATTTCATTCACTGTGTGCTTCACTCTAATCTCCTGCTGGCATGAATCAGAAGAAGCTCTGCTGAAGCCAACAGTGGTGGAGAGGGAATGAAAGTGAAGCAGGATCTGCATGTTTTTGGGGAGCAGAAAGCCTGGGCACACCCTCCTGCCCCGGAGGAGCAGCATCCCCATCACCTCGCCAGGCAGCGGGAGCTGTGCTGGAGGGATGCTGTCAAAAACGCTTTTGCACGGGCTCTGGATCACTGTCCCATGGTGCTGCGTGGCTGCACCTCTGCACCTCCCCCCTGGTGTTCCAGGGTCACCACGTGGACCTCGCAGGGCTGGTGGTCCCCCCACAATCTGTGTTATGTCGTTAGCTACTGAAGGAGAACATCCCACCTTCATGGAAGCTTTATGAGTCAGCCCACTCCAAACACCCCTCTGTGCTGAGAGGCAGTGCAGGAACTTCTTGTTTGCTCCGATGCTACCAGAGCCCAGAAGAACAAGTTTGAAACAGCAGAAGCTCTGGATGAAGCCTTAGGAATCCCTGGCTCAGTTCTCAGCTGAGGGAGGCAAATGCGGGGGTGACTGAGTCACAGTCCCTCAGCAATCATGCTGCATCTCAGATGCAGGTACCACTTACCTGCAGCTGGTTGTGCACAGTCATGCTGGAAAAGGCCTTCCTCCAGGCATGTGACTTTGTGACATCCTTGGGCTGCCTCTGGTACTGATTACAGCAGATTTAATAGTGTTATTAGTTTAGCCAGCGAGACCTTTATCAGAAGAGATTAGCAGGTGCATGAGAGCTTTAATATCCTTGGCAGATCTATTTCTCCCCCAGTAATTGCCTTAAGATGGTTTTATTTCAGTGTCTGGACTTTCTCTCATTCCCCTTTTTATCTTTTAGCCTATTTCCTGAGTGTTTTGCCACATTTTCTTTCCTCACACTGAGAAATTGCAGCTCACGACCTTTGAGCACCGGGTGATGGGATACATCTGCCTAAAGACTCATTCATAAAGCCCTTTAATTCAGCAGCTCCATTCTTGTGGTGAATGGCTGAGGACAGGAAAGTGGGGGTTGACTGAAAACACCTCAAGTGGAAAATTAAGAAAGGCAGAGACTCTGCAGCACCTGGGGCAGCAGCCTGCACACCCAGGGATGCTGCTCCTTGGTGTTTGGAGGTGCTTGGCCAGACAGAACAGCCACCTCTGACAGGGGCAGGCCACTGCTCAGTGCTCTGCAGACTGGCCCCAGAGAACCTGGCAGAGGGCTGTGGCTGGGAATTGCCTGCCTGATAAAGGAGTGATTTAAGTTTGGTGATTTTATCCTACGGTGCACACAGCATTTTGTGCTCCTCAGTGTCATAAAACCTCACAGAGACAAGGGTAAGGCATATGGGGACAAGTTGTTAATTCCTGGATCTTTCAGGTGCAGAAATATTTTATGTGTATTTTTAAAAGTAAATTATCCCTGGATAATTCACCCATACCCAAGTTTGCAACACAAACCTGTTGTCTTAATCAGAGGGCAAGAGGGATAAGGTTGGGCATGGAAAACATTTAAAATCAAAGGTCACATTGCAGCTCCATGAGACTTCCCCTTCTCCCCATGGGGTGAGGATAATCACAAAGCAATCAGTGCCCCCTGCTCTGGCAGTCCTGGGCCAGCTCCTCACTGGTGTGCTCCAGGCATTGATTTCTTCTGGGGGTGTCTTTCAATCAGCAAGAGGCACCAAACAGGAACACTCTGGTGTAGATTCCTCACCTGGAAAAATATTCTCTGCAAGTGCCGCATCCATCTTTATTGCTGAAATATTTTTAAATATTTCCTGGTTGTTTCAAGCTAAGGAGGAAAAAATCCCCAAAGCAGGGCAGCCAGGAGCCTCCTCCAGGGTCTGGCAGAGAAGCCTGGGGGTAGCAGTAGCATGAGGCTGCATTGACTTTGCAGCTGTGTTGTCTCAGTTCTGAGTCTGAGGACTTTGCCTAATGATGTTTAGCAGGCAGAGAAAGCAACTACTGCAGTTCCTGTGCCCCTGGGCTGACCTAACCAGTAGTCATTCATTCCCAGAAAGTTTGGGAAAGTCTTGTAGGATCCCTATACGTGTTAGGCAAGCAGTACTTTCCTGGAGGCTGATTTTCCCAGAGGGCTCCAGCAATCTCTTTGGTTGTACCTGCTCATAGCTGCTCTTTTATTTGTTCTTCTAGCAGCTGCCAGTGATTTATTTTCATGGCAAACATAATCACAAATGTAAACTGAGATGCACTGTTCTTTTCCTAGAAAATTCACACTGATAGTTCTCTGATTCTTTACAAGGGCATCACAACGCACTGGAAACCAAGGCCAGTCCTGCACTCTCCCTGTTCTTTTAAGTATTTTGAGTCAGAAGAGCTCAGGTGTTGTTTTGTGTGGGATGTGCTGAGGTGGGAGGAGTGCAGGAGGAGACACAGGAGCCGTGCTGGGTCTGCTGGTGTTGTGGATAAGTTGCCAGCCAGCTCCCATCCTAGTTGGAATGCCAGCATCCGTAAGAACAATGTGCAAAATACCAGCAGGCAGGAGCTTCCCTTTGGAGGGCATTCTTCTTGCTGAGATGCTCAGGGTTGTTGCAGTGAAGATGTTGATCCCTCGAGAGGGCTGATGAATATTAGAGGAGGGATGGATCTGTTGGTTCTGTTGTGTTACACTGGAGTGGGCACCACGCACCCTCCCCTGGGGCTCCTCAGCTCTCGCTCTGGAAGTGACTGAGTGAGCATTTCCCAGCCTGTGCTGTGTCAGCACTAACGTGTCCTACCTCCAGACAACTGTGTCCTGCAAAGTTTTACTGTTGCTCAAATTATGCCAGGTCTGAAATCATCCTCTGCTCTCACCTTACTCCTTCAAACAGGACTCAGGCTAACGTGGAGGGTTTTTTCCTAGGGATGTGAAAACAAGGGTACTGAATAAATCAAAAGATGCTCAGTCCAGCAGCCTGCTCCCAATGGTGGCCGGCAGCACATGTCCTGGGAAGGAGCTAGAGTGAAAATTATGGGTTATAGATGCAATGTACTTTAGGTCAGAAGTTTCCTCATTGTTTTTAATAGCTGCTAATGGCCTCTTCTGCTGTGAACAGTCCGGTCTCCTCTTGGACCCTTTTTTTTGCTTTCAGCCCTTACCACCTCCTCTGCCTGTGAGCCCAGAAGCTGCCACGCTGTGAGAAGAGGTGCTGCTTGCCCTTACACATGCTGTATAATCCTTTCACTGGCTTCCCCTGAGTATTTTATTATAAGTAACAGTGATTCATCAACCTCCACACGAGGGCTGGGTACCAGTCGTGATTGTGCGTACTTCTGTGATACCTGCTACGAGAGATTGTCTCTCTTCCATCTCCCCAGTGGTTCACAGAAAATAAACCTGCCACATCTTTGAGACAGTACTGACAGTACAAGAACAGATCATGGAATATGCCCAGGGAGAGTTACTGAACAGCAGCTCCCTCTAAGTCCTTAGCACAGCAAATGGATTCAGGAATTGGAAGAGGCTGCCCAAGGCAATGGTGGAGCCACCATCCCTGGAGGGGGTTAAAAGATGTGTGGATGTGGCACCTGGGGACATGGTTTAGTGAGGGCTTGGCAGTGCTTGTTTAATGGTTGGACTCGATGATCTTGCAGGTCTTTTCCAACCTAAATGATTCAGTGATTCTAAGTAAAGCTGTTCTAAACATCCTATTTCGGCAATGTGGTAAAATGCCTGTATTGATTCAAATGGCAAAGCAGAGAAGAAAGACCCATGGGGGAAAGAGTGGGACTGAGATGCATTAGCAACATTGCTGTGGGAAAACGTTGTCCTTGAGACACCTAAAATTCACTTTTGCAGTCTGCCTGGACACATTTAGAGAGAAACACATTTCCTCAACCACACACCAAGTGCGAGACATTCGGCTTGAGCTCCTGTGAGGAAACCATCTGTGTTCAGCAGCCAGAGCCATCTCTGCTCCCGATTCCTCGAAGGACCAGGAGTCCCTTGAATGCCCATCAAAGCACCTGCCATGTGAAACGAGGACCTTGTGCGGCCTGGAGGACACTCAGATGCCTGGTCAGCCCTAAATATAAAGAGGTCTTTTATCAGATAGGAGAGGGGAAAAGCCACTTTCCCGAATGCTGAGGTTTCACCTCACTGGGATCCAGAATGAGTCACCCAGGCACTGCTGCGTTGCACAGACCTGTTCAGGTTAATAAAATCACTGCCAGAGCCCGGGCAGCTCACGGGATGCTGTGTGGCTTTCGCATTGACGTCACTGCTTCTCATTTACCCTTGGGTGAGAGTGACCGAAATTCATGACTACCTGGCAGCCACTGGGCGAAGCCCTGCAAAATAAATCAGCGTTCTCCACAGCAAACAGGTGTCTGCAGCACAAAAGGAGCCATTCACATCAGCAGGGCAGGAAGGGATTTTTCATCAGGGGAGTGAAGACATGAATGGGTCGTTAGAGCAAAGGGAATTCACGGGCAGAGAGCGATAACAGCAAGAGGCAGGAGGAGATTTCGCTGTAGAGACAGGGGAGAAGTGGCTGGAGTGCGGGGGGGTGGATAGAGAGGGCGCAACCAAGGAGTCAAAGAGGAGTTAAGTGAGCAATTCGACTTTATTATAGGAAAACGGGGACACTGAACGAAACTGCAGAATACATTTAGAAGTGTGAAGAGGAGATAACCTTGCCCAGTGGAAGTGACTTTTGCCACAGTGAATCTCAGTGGTCAGGAGTGCTACGGGGCTGGAGGAAGGCACGGGCACCTGCATCAGGAGGGGAAGGCCCAGGTACACTCAGGAGAACACAGTCTTGGATATTTCTGCCTCCATGGAAGGTACAGAGACTTTCAGGTAGGACTCAGGCACCAGCTCATGCATTCAGAGAAAAAATTTCTCCTCTGGGATACTTTAAAATATGGATTTCTTGCATTTTTGACTGCATCGTTTGATCTTGGCCATTTTCAGAGCCACCACATGGAATGGAGCTGGTCTGGCATCTCAGTGGTCCTTTCATTGCAGTTTAATCAGGGCAGGATTAAATACATTGGTCAGGGCAATGTAGGAGTTACAATATTGTGTTACATCTGGTCTGGGGATGGAGGACATCTACTGACAGGACCTGCAGTCAGTGGGCATTCAGAGTGAGCTTTTGATCCTGCCACATTTTGCCAGCCCTAAAAATATGCCTTGAAAGAGGAAATAAAACCTCTACAGGCTTTACTCCACAGCTACTAAAAGATCAGGCAGTAGGCATACTCCTATATCACCTGAAAAAATGCAGATGTTCTCATCTGCAGCACACATAAAAGCCATAAATCTGCGCAGTTGTAATGTCTTTTTTGTTCATATAAAGAGAATACAAACTGAGGATGGCACTGCCTGGTAAGGAGGAATCTGTCATTTCCCAGGCAGATCATTGTTAACATTAAACGCTGTTGAGCGATCATTACACAGGTTAGGTTGAATGGCTACTTTTTTGTCTCTGTTTTTTTGCGGACAAAAGGCCCCCTGGAAGGCAGCAGGATATTATGTGAAACTTGGATTTCCCTAAACATCCTTCCCTTGTTCGGTAATAATAAGAAAACACCCCCAGTCGTCAAAAGACTGAGTTCCATTAAATTCAAAATCCTCTCCCAGGAGCACTGCTGTGTGTGCTCTGGGGTTTGCTAAGAGGAGAGGCTGGCCGTGGGCACGGGGGCACGGGTGGCCAGGGCATGGGCTCTTCTGGCTCCAGGAGGTGGTGCATATCCCCTCACACCTGGCATGGGGCAGGCACAGGGAAGGGTTTCCAGCCTTTTGGATCTTTGCTGCACTTTTTTTTCCCTCCTACCTGATGTATTTTCTCTTAGATCCTGGGGAGAATAGTCTCCTTTATGAATACAGATCCAGTGCTCAGAACAACAGAATGCTCAAGCTTTGCTGGAGTTTTTCAATGCAAATATAATAAAAGTATACAATTTATTTATCAAAGTCTCCTTTAAAGGAGATGATGGAAGAAATAGGTTTTAACCCACTTGTGATCCTCAGGAAAACCAAGCACTTTGATTCTCTCCTTCCCCAGACAAATAGCATTGCATTAGTTGTTTCTGATTTTATTAGCTATAAACCACTTTCTATTTTTATTTTCACATGCCGTTGACTTTGTTTGGTACAGACACAGCTGAACAAGGCTGGCTTTTCAAGTGCAAATCATGTTAATAAATGCCCAGTTCTTTCCACTCCACACACAGGAACATCACTGTAAGAAAGAGAGCTGATGCCCAAAATATATTTTCCTGTTGCATTTCCTAAATCACCTCTGAGGCTACATTATCCTTTCTGAATTCCCAAACGTGGAATGGTGATGGTTGCTTTAGTACTTCTGGCATGGTCTCTTCACATAAGGAGAATTTATTTGCATGGAGGAGTGAAACAATACGATCAGACAATGAAATCTCAAGTGGTAAACTGTGTGAAATTCTATTTCACTATTACTTTTTATGATGCTGTTTCCAGCTTTTCTTCACTGCTTGCAACTACAGCTGATGGATTTGGAGCAGAGAGTGCCTCTTATTGCTGCTCTTCATCAGCAAGTGTGAGCAGCAGCAAGCAGTCAAATCGTTGCTGTATCCAAACAGCATCTCTGCATCCAGAGATGGAGCTGCAGGGAGAGCTCACTCGTTGGGAACTTGATCTGTTTAATTATGTGACTGTTGACTGGGCAACGGGCTGCACATCCAGTTGTCCCCAGTAAAAATAATTTGTCTTAAAATTTGATCTGAGTTAAAAGACATCATCTTTTTATCTCATTACCTGTTTCTTTCCCTGTCACAGTATTTTTGAACTGCTATCAAGAGTTATTAGAGGAAAGTTCTCTTCCATCATTAAAATACCGGGTTCAGAAAGATCTCTAGAGTCCTGAAATGCAGATGAGGGTATGAGTGGCACTTCCTGAACAGAATTACAAGGAAGTGTTCTCGCTGGAGATAGTGTTCAGAGGTGGATGCTGGCAGGAGTTCAAGTGTCCACACTTGTTCTTATGGCCGTGACTTCCCTGACATCTCCTGCCCATGGAGGGAGTGGTGGAGGGTCCTTTCCTTGCAGGCTCCACTGGACTCTGGTAAGAGAGCAGCTCCGGGACTGAGGAATGGCTTGTCCCTTCAGAGAGAGAGAAGTTAAAGAGAGAGACCATTCTTTGGTGGTATTTGCTCTTCATTTCCTTGGCTGATCTGTAGAGGTTCCCAACAAAGCAATAGCATATAGGGTTGAGGCTGGAATTGGTGAGGCCAAGCCACTGGGCAAAAGGTCTGAGCTGCAGGACCCAAGGAGAGGGAGTCACATCCTGCAAAGATTTGGGGATGTTGAAATCAATCCAGATGTCCATCAGGTAGACAGGCAGCCAGGAGATGGCAAACAGCAGGACCAGGGCCACCACCATCTGTGCCACCTTCCTACGGATCTTCAGCCTGGAGGCCGGCAGGGACCGGTTCAGGGCAGAGCCGTCCTTCAGCTGGCTGCTGCGGCTCCACAGCCGGCGCACCGTCAGGAAGCAGATGACCATGTTGAACAAGACAGGCAGGCAGTACAGGGCACAGAAGAGCAGAAAGTTGTAGGCTTGCTTGAGCCTCTCCTGAGGCCAGATCTCCCTGCAGATGGAAAACACCAGGGGCAAGCCCTCCACCACCCCGATCTCATCCCGTTTGTTCATGAAGATGAGGGGCATGCATATCCCTGAGGACAACAACCACACCACTAGGATGGTGCTGAGGATCCTCTTCTGGGTGAAGAAAGAGCGGGCGTTGAGTGGGTTGTGCACGCTGTAGTAGCGGTTCACGCTGATGACGGTCAGGCTGAGGACGCTGGCGGAGACAGAAACAGCCTGGATGAAGGGCACTGCCCGGCAGAGGAAGTCCCCGTACACCCAGGCTTTGTAGATGAGGTTGCCCACGGTGATGGGCATGCAGATGCACACCACCATGAGGTCACACACCGCCAGGTTGATGAGGAGGCTGCGGGTGGCGCTCAGGCTGGACACCCGGCTCTGGCGCTTGCGGGTCAGCACCCTGATGGACATAATGTTGCCCACGAAGCCCACAACAAAGGACACCAAGTACATCACTGTGAGGCTGATAGTGACGGGCTCCTTCGCGAAGAGGAAGAGCATTTTCTCCAGCTCTTCCCACCCCAGGTCCTGGCTGCCATTCCAGGGCCCACCTTGGGTCTGGTTCTCCTCCTGCCAGAGCTGCAGAGGGTCAGGGGGGGCCCAGGGTTCTGGGGGGGACGAATCCATGGCTGAGTCCCCCCCGGGCAACCTGGGCTAACGGGTCAGAGCCTGCTGCGCTACTCCCAGCGCTCCCGACATGGCGACCTGGGATCAGCCCTGCCTGCAAGAGAGGGTGTGGAGAGAATGAGTGAGCGGGGGCTCGGGGCAGAGACCGCTGTTCGCGGGGAGCTGCCGGGCCAGCAATGGCTTATCCACAACTTAGTTGAGAAGCGGCCGTGGCGCGGGGCTCCGGGCTGGGCAGCGCGGAACTGGCACCGGACCGGCTGCGGCGGCAGGGCCGGTTTGGAGACCCGTGCCGGCCGCGGAGAGACGGCGCCTCCGGTGGGAGGACGGCGAAGGAGTCCCGGTCCCCCGCAGCCCGGAGAACGGCGTGCACAATCCACTCAACGCCGCTCCATCTCTCCCTCACTCCCTCCGTCCCCGGAAAGTTGCGTGTCCCGCGGCCGCGCTGCCGGACCCCTGCCCCGGACTGCCCCACACACCCCGTCCCCCCAGGTTCCCCGTCTCTCCCGCGGTCCCGCGGCGCGGCAGGACTCACCGGGCGGAGGGCGAGGAGCGCCGGGCCGGCCTCCTCTCGCCGGCAGCTCTGCCGCGGATGTGTGCGCGTGTGTGTCCCTTTGTCCCTGTGGCCGTGTGCCCCTCTGTCCGTGTGTCTGTGTGTGTGTGTGCGGCGGCGGCGCCCGACCCGCTGCCACACGCGCGTGCTCGCACCCACGCACCCACCGCACCGCGAGCCCGGCGCACACCCCGCGGCGCGCACACGCTGCACGCCCCGCACACAGCTCCGCACACGCTGCACGCCCCGCACACAGCCCCGCACAACTCGCACACCGCCCCGCACACGCTGCACGCCCCGCACACAGCCCCCCACAACTCGCACACGCTGCACGCCCCGCACCCAGCCCCGCCCCCCCTTCCCCCCGCCCCCCAGCTNCCCCGCACACCCTTCACACAGCCCCGCAGATGTTGCACACCCCGCACACGCAGTACACTCCGCACACGCTGCACACTCTGCACACAGCCCCGCAAATGCTGTACACTCCGCACACGCTGCACACAGCCCCGGACACGCTGCACACAGCCCCGCACACGCTGCACATCCTGCACACGCACACAGCTCCGCACACTCCCACAGCCCCGCACACACACAGAGCCCCGCACAGCCCTGTTCTGCGACCCCCGCGCGCACACACATGCGGACCCCCGACAGACCCTACACACACCCCCAGCGCAAACGCACGTCTGTAGACCCGCACACACGCACTCTGAGCACACTCCCCTTGCACACACTCGGCCGCAGGCACCTTCCTACAGGTGCTCTGCGCACCCGCAGGCACCCTGAGCATCCATCATTCCCCTCCCTTCTCACCCCCACCTCCCGCACCCACTCCCACACCTCTGCGTGTCCGCGCCCGCTTTGCACCCTCCGACCCTTTCCGCGCACCCTTCCCCGCACAGGCAAGTGTGGCTCAACCCCCTCACCCCCTTCGCACCCCAGGTACACCCCCCGCCCCCTACAGAGGAGCCCCCCGGCCCTCCACCGGGAGCGCTGGCTGGGACCGGCCCGATCCTGGACCGGGATAGGCTAAACCGAGCTGAGCCCAGCCCGGGACAGATGGAGCCGGGACGTGCCAAGGCGAGCCGAGCTCCTGCCCGGGCCGGGCCGGGCCGGGAAAGGCTGGGCCGAGCAGAACCGTGCCAGCCACAACTCTCGTCCGGCGCCAGGAGCCCGGCCCGGCCGTGGTGCTGAAGGGACAGCTCTGCCCGGGCCGGGCAGGGACCGGGCACCGACCAGGCAGAGACCGGGAGGGTCCGGTACAGTCGTGGACTATTCCTGATGTTCCCTTCCTCCTCCTCTCCTGGAGTCCCTGAACTCCACTACAGCAGAGCAGGGGGGGAGCCGGGAGCTTCACTTCTACTCTAACACCCTCCACCCTCCCGAGTCTCTGACAGAGCCCGGCATGCCAATGGTTAACACCACCACAGGTGTGATGGGAAATCACCCGACCAAGTTCTCCACAAAGAACCCCAACTTCTGGTGTTTTCTATTAAACTGAAGGAATGAGAGAAAAGGAATGGTCTTGGGAAAAGTCACTCAAAAAGTTGAAGCTCTTTTTTGGGGAGCAAGGTTGGTTTCACAGGATGTGCTCAGAGGGTGTTGGTGTATCCCAGGGGAAAATGTTTGATGAGAGGAACTGATACCTCTGCCTGAGAGGTTTAATTTTTATTCTCTTTCCTTGCCTTCTTCTGAGAGAGAGCAAGGTAACAAATACAGCCCAGTGGAGGCTATTTGTCACTGAATGGTGAATGCCCTTGATTTCACTGGGAAATTCCCCATCCATTTTAGTCTATGCATGTGAAAGCATAATGTAAATATTTTTGGTCAGCCTTACGTGAAATGAAAGAAAGATCAGTGGTGGAGCCACGCTGGGGGGAGCGGCAGGCGGATGTGATCAGCATATAAACCTCTTCTGCGTGAGAATGCATTTGCTCTAAGCATGTAACTGCTCATTCTCCTATAGTTTTATGTATGTGTATTTATAGGTCTGCAGAGACAAACAACTTCTACAAACTAATTAGCGAGTGTTGCCCAGAGTACAAGGTACACATTATTCCATGCAGTGAAATGCATGGATACTCCCATGGATACCTAAAATCTGTTGCAATTTCACAGCTGCTCCATAAGCAAATAGATCTGTTGCAATGAGGCCACTGCAGAGACCAGTCTTGGAGCTGGCAATTGGAAATCTCCATGTACCCGAGCCCTTGCCAGCCTCCATAGAGCAGACCTGCCATTACACATAGAAAACACAGAATGGAGGTGTTTAAGTCAATATTTTTGGTACAGTACGAGAGAAGAGAATGCATGAATGTGCCAGGCCTTGTTTTGTTCAGGTGGTTGCCTTCCAAATGTTCAAGCTAATAAATGCAGTTAACTTTTTTTTTTTTCTCCTCAGTGCACTTTATTGTTACATGCATGATTTACTGCTAAGGAACCTTTAGGATTTAAAGACTAGATTACTAAGTTAATCAATGATTCGATATAATTAGAATGAATCTGCTTTTGCATCCATTGACACAACTCACAATTGCCAAGTCATCTCCAGCAGCAAATGACAAATCTATATGCTGTGTACAGCTGACAGAGAGGACAGGGCATTGATTATAACGAGTTCATTGATTCTAACAAGTTCAAAGTCACCAGATAACTCAAGATGGGGAATCTCCAACAAAAATAAATGTCATACCTTTTCCACATTGGTTTGCCTCTTGCAGAATAACTTTGAAGTGGAAGCTAAATAAAGTCCACTGGAGAGCCATCCTTCACCAGCAAGGGCAATGGGCCGGGCTGTGATCATACAGCAAAGCACATCAGAAATAACCCACTGGTCTCACTGGAGTTACAGCTGTGAGCAACTGACCTGAGAGGAGTGAGTCAGCCACTTTGGGGCTTTGCCAGAATCTCAAAAAACCCTCACAATTCCCATGCCAGCTATACGTGCCCAAAGCTGCCCTGCCCACTGCTCATCAGAGTCCCGGGCCAGGGTAAATTTAGCCTCGCTGGCTCAGCACAACCTCCCCGCTCCCACTGCAGCAGGAGATGGGTGTCTCGCAGCTGCAGTGATGCTCTCCCTGTCCCAAGCACAAAAATGGGGGTAAATTCAGGAAACCCTGGGGATTTTCCAGCTTTTGCTGGACCTTGAGATTGTGAAGGTAGAGCAAATCCTCCGGTTGTGCATCTACTTACAGCAGCTCATGTGCTCTCCCTACACAACATTTTCTCCCTGCTGGGTACAAGGGAGACAGCTCTCAGGCTCCCTGCCAGGATTTGGGGAATGCACACCCCTGTGTGCTCCCAGTGCACCTGCATCCTTGACCCCTGTGTGATGGCTGGCACCCGACCAAAGGGCAGTTTGCTCTCTTAGCTTTCTTCCAGTGCATCTCCTGACATGCCTGATGTGTCTCAGCAGTCACAGTTTT
Organism: Atrichornis clamosus; assembly: GCA_013400975.1. Lineage (NCBI taxonomy): Eukaryota > Metazoa > Chordata > Aves > Passeriformes > Menuridae > Atrichornis > Atrichornis clamosus. The sequence goes on from WBMZ01003995.1 coordinate 41,874, forward strand.
ATGTAAAGGGCTATTTTGAGGACAGAGCTGCTCTCTCCCCCGTGCTTGCCCAGCAGGTAGGTGGGACAGGGTCTGCTCACTTCACAGAGATGAAACAGAATTAGAGCTTGTCTCAGTCAAGAAGGGCTGGATTGGTGCTACCAAGACAGACTGCCAATGCTGCTACTTGTGTTAGGTGAGCTAGGAGCACATTCCAGGTGATGTTAGGGGTAAGCACTGGCATCAGTTAAGTTGTTTCCCACTTCCTTCTCCTGGGAGGTGCTGTTTAGACTTGGAAAGCACTGGATAAAACCCACCTTCATTGCCGCTCACCCCTTCTTCCTCTCACACTTTTTGACTGATGACTTGGAGGCAGGAAGACCTCGGGGTAAGGGAGACTCTCCCAGCCCTCACAGCTGCCCCTGCGCTGTGCTCACTTCTTCCCAGAACCCTGTTGCCACTGCAGCCCAGGACATCGTGTGTGAGCCTTTCTAATGCTGAGATAAACAGGAGTAATACTGAAACCTGGCTCTCTTGCCATCAGGAGAAAATAACAGCATCACCGTGTGTTAACTCACATCGGACAAACAAAGTACCCATCCTTCTCCGCGACACCTTCTTACAAATCTCTAACGCAGCAACGAAACTCCCCAAATCCTGGGAGCCATCGACCCGCGGACCTCAGAGCCGGCTTTGCCGCTCCCTCTGCTGGTGACTGCTCCATCCCGTGCCAGCCCTGCTCCAGCACCGCAGCTGCGGGGGGACACGAGCTATTCCTGGCTCCGTGGTCCAGGTCCTTGTCACAGTTCCGGTGTGACACTCGCAGATGCCAGCGCTTCGGTGCTGCTGTGAATCCAGGAGGACATAAGAGGCCAATTCTCCGCACAATCAAAGGCAATACAAAGGAGGTGCCAAGTGCACTTCAGATTCTTTGAAAATAAAATAGCGAAGCAAATAAAAAACATCTGGGAATTGATGTTTGTTGTTTGTAATTACTTCCATGAGAGTGAAAATCTTTCTTCTCTCCCTAGCCTTCCCTCAATCAAAGAATGAAACATTTAAACTATCTCAAGTGTCCTTTGGAGGATTTTAAATGGAGAATGTGTGCATTTTTATGTCTGAGTATATTCACTGGTCTGTTTTCATAAACAGATATGTGCCAAATTCCATATCTTCTGTCCTTTTTATTGGATGCCTTTTAGATTGAGTGCTCGGGAAATGTAGTAGCTGAAATAAAAAGATAATTTTGCACAGAAGAATTTGTCTGATATGATGTTCACCCGCTCAAGAACAATGAAACACCCTTTTGGCATTGAAGTGATTGAAAAATCTGTCTTTCAGATGTCTTTGCTTGTGGTTTGTTCAGAAGTTCAGGAAAGTAGCAGGCTGGGAATGCAGGGCTGAACATGCTCCTGCAGAGCCCCCGTTTAAACCCAGGACCACACCAAGTGAACTTGACCCTCTCTCATTAAAAGGAGGATCCTATATGGAGGTGTAATGAGCAATAAAATGGGTGTTTTAAGGAGAAATCAGTGCTGTGAAACCCTAAATCATTGCACAAATTTACAGGTAAGACCTTGAAGTGATACTGAGCATCAAGTCAAGCCTTTGAGAAGTTCAGAGAGCCAGGACTTGGCAGAGGAGGCAACCCTCTAACACTGCCTGAGTTCAGCCCTTCTCTTCCTGGAGCTGTGATCCAGGCTCATTTGAAGCAGCAGTGGGATTTCCTGCATCCCCATATTTTGTGTGGTGGTCTCGCCCTCTTGATCAGTACAGGCACCACCAACCCTGGGGGCAAATATTCAGAACCAGACTGGAAAACAAAGCCCAAATCAAGCAGGTTTGGTAACTGAGGAAATCTGGTGGCCTGAGCAGGTTTGTGGGGCTCCATTTCATCCTGTTCTGACCCCAAGCAGTTTGCCACTGATGTTACCAAGAAGTGGTACTATCAGAGAGAACAGTATTATGAGCAGGGGCTGCTGAGTTCAACCTTCTACCTGCACACAGCCAGATTTGAATATCAATATGTCTTCCTTGGTTCTCTATATCCAGGTGCAACAGGCTAATAAAGGGCTTTTCAGATGACAAATCTTTCTGGGTTTCATCAGCTGATTGCCATCTGGGGAAGTCTGACAAAGGCTTTAAATTTGCCACTGTTTTGCCTATTCCCAGCTGCAGAGGCTTGCAGAGGGGAAATGCGGGGAGGCAGGAAGGAAAGGCTCTGCAGAAAAAAAACACTCCCAGGGCCCAAATCTACTAGTGTCAGGGAGGAGATAAAGATTTTAGAGAATACGGTAAGAGGGAGTTTGTCTTTCTGAGCAAGATAACTTCTCTCAGCCTAGATGATGCTTTGCCAGTAGCTGTCACAAAGCAGATACCTTGGGGATCAGGTTGCAAAAAGAATTAGAACTTGAACACATTTACAACAAGGGCTTGGTGATCAATCAAGTGTTATGTGTTTAAAAATAAGCTTTCCTATATTATATATTTTATACTTGCAATCAGGAAATCCTCTAGGTTTGTGCTCTCTGGATACAAGAGATCAGCTGGGAGGCAGGGAGAGACGTGATTCTAGCTCTGAATGCTCTCCAGCAGCTTGCTCAAGTGTTTTGACAGTATATGATAATCTGTGAGTAGTTATTTATTTTCAGCAGCCTTTTAGAAGGAATCCCCACAACTACAGAAAACTAGACAGGCAGAGGCTTTGAGGGGTTGCTGAACTCTGTCAGGATCAGTTGCAAACTTTTTTCTCCCTAATGCCTCACCTCTCTCTGTGCAGTGACTCATGTGGAAAGGCTCAGGCAATTTACTGGAAGTGCAATCACTGCCCTCTCATCACCACTGACTGCATCTGTCTTTCTGTTTCCAGTGTGTGTTCACAGCACAGAGTGACTTCAGGAAATGAAAGCTGACAGTAGCTGCAGTTCAGCGCAGAGGCGGAGGAGGTGACAAGGTGAAATAGCTGCCTCTCAGTTTTATTCCCAATTTTTGAAACCAGCAAGATTTTTGTGCCATAGATGACACAGCTAAGCCTTTCTTTGGAAAGGGGATGTATCAAGGGAGGGGAGGAAAATGATGGGATATTGGTGGTTCTTTGATGGTTGTGTGGGCTGGAGCACGAAACAAGCTAGAAAAATTCTGGTTAGTGTGTGAGAGCTCAGTGATGGTATCTGTGTGCAGGTGGATGGAAATTCCTTGGGCCTGTGAGCTGCTCAGCAGCCCTGGGCTCTCACTGGACATGAGGAGCTGGCTCAGCTCTGCAACCTGGGCTGTGGAGGAATTCAGCATGGAGCCTGTTGGCTCGTTAAGGCTTGGGACAACCTGATAGATCATGAAAAGTCCCAGCCCAACCTACCCTGCAGGGCCAGGCTAAGGCTACAGGGCGAGAGCTCCAGGCTGGAGACAAAAGTGCACCTGGCTCCTTCCTTCCTTTTCTGCTTTCCCTTCCTGCAAGTGCCTTGGTTCCCTCACCACTCAAGGGTGTTACAATAGCTCTTTTTGCGGTTTACTTAGATTTTTATAAGTGCTTTATAAGACCCAAAAAGTCTTACAATAGTGTGATGGTGCAGAGAAAACATCCAGAGCCCCTTAGGCTGTTGTCTTGTGCTCCAGTAAGACCAGAGATTTGGCTAGTGATGTTCATATAGCTTGAAGAATTAACATGATAAATTGCATCTAGCCTTGGCAAGAGGGTCTTGGACAGACTGTGGAGCTGGAGGGCCAGCAAATCTGGACATGAGGCTAATTTCTGTCACCCTTTCCTCAGGCAGCAGTGATGCTCAATAACTCAGCTGCCAACTAAAGTGATACCATCAGCTTCCAATTCTTCAACTTCTAGACCAGAGTTTTTCTTTCAGAAAATAATCCCTCTCCAGCCTTTCATGTTGGGGCTGGTACCTGTCACCCTGCATACAAAATCAGGGCTGGGAGGTGTGCTTTTCTGTCTGAGCTGGCTGTGGATGGAGATGCCACGAGTTGACATGGCTTTACAAACCTCTCTTTAATTGCAATGAAAGAAACATGCCTCTGCTTTCCAGCAGAGACTCTTTTCTAGCTGCTTTCTGGGGTTACCTGGGGCCTGAGAAATGACTCAACCCCATCAGAACTGAGAGTTACTACTCCTCTCCTCTTGTTTTATTTTCCTCATACTCTTCAGAAGGCTGAACATTTATCCTCCGTGTTCCTGAGTCCTGCCAGCAAACACCTGTGATTGCTGAGCCTTTAAGGAGTTTGACAGCCCATGGTGTTGAATAAAGACAGATAAAGGCTCAGAGATGTGAGGCAGAGAGTCATTGCTGATAAGGTCTGCACTTCTAGCAGGTATTTCTGTGGCAACATGTCGGGGGAACAGGCCTTGGGAAATGTGGGAAATTAGAGATGCCATAGACAAGGGGCTGGGATCACTGAGCTGCATCACAACACAGCTGCTCAGTATGAGTGCAGAGAAAATCTTTGCTGCAGCCCAGCTCTTGTCCATCAGGAGATGCTCATGGGAACATGGAAATGGGAGGAGAAAGGGAATGGTTAACTAATGGTTAACAGCTGCCCTCCTCCAGCCTTTCTTCACCAGAGCTGCCCTCTAGCAGTGAGGAAGTAGCTGAACCTCCAGTATCAAATTCGGTGGGTTTGGGGGGGTTTTGGTACAGGGATGGTTAAAAAAAAAAAAAAAGCATAGTGAGTATGGGGCAGATGCAACCTCTGTGACTTTCTCTTTTTTTTTTAGTGCTTTCCTAAAAGTTTTTCTCACTGCATTGGCAACAAGACGTTGCCCATTTTCCCAGTGCCTTTCCTGACTCAAGGCAGGACCCAGCCTGGTATTCAACTGCCCCTTGCTAAGGCTGGCACGGCTGGTGTCAGTCAGTCTGTCTGATGTCCCCAGGCTGCTGCTCTGCTGCTGAGACGTGACTGTGGCTGACGTGGGAGCCGTTTGCTCACCAGCCTGGGAGGAAATTGCTGGAGTTTGCTGCTGGGGTGTGCAGTGAGTGCCAGTGCTGTCAGTGACACCGAGGAGAGGCTCTGGTCATGCATCAGCAGGTGCTCTGCAGGAGATCCGTGAAACTGCCAGAGGGGACCTTGGCCCTGGGAGTTCTGGCACAGCTCGAGCACGAAGCACTGTCAGCCTGACTTTCCCTTTGCTGGTCTGGGGGCAGCAGCATTTCTGAGCTCTGCAGATCCAGCACAAATGAGGAGAATTGATGGGGAAAGGAGAGCCCCCGTGGGAGGTCACCACCTCTGTTGGCTTTGCCTCCTGAGGGACATCTCTTTCTCAGGTATCTCTCCCTGGTCTGTGTAAGCTTTATGAGCAGCAATTACTGCTTTATCTGCAGATCCTGACTACGACAGACCCTATCCCATCCCATTGCACTGTTCTCTCTGGAACATTCCAGCTGGTTCTTGTGCAGCACTTGGCCACAGTAAAAATACTGAGCTAGACCTTGAGGCTGGGCAGTGAAACTCTGTGGAACCCTCCAGATCTGCACCAGCAGCTGCAGCTGCTCCCTCCCTTTCAAAAGGTCTCCACTCTTCAAAATTACCCTTGGGCAGCAGCTCGTCTCTCAGTTCCCTCCCCAGGTCATGAATGGCAAGGCTGGCTGAAGTTTGGAAGAAGGATTCATTTGCTCCCTTGACCCCCTCCGTACCAGCACGTGATGCCTCAGTGCATGTCTGGTGTGGCAGCACTGCTCCTGAGAGCTTAACTGACCACTGTGCTTGAGAGGCCTCCATTTTTGCTGGAGTTTTTCCTTAAGGGACAGATGGGGGTCACAGACTTGGAGGGCATCCCATTCCCCATAAAATTCCGCAAAACAGCTATAAACAGCTAGCCCTGAAGTTTTGCTTCCAGCAATGCTCTGTAGATTCCCAGACCTCTCGAGCCCCCTTCACCCTTGGCTGTGTTTTGGCTGGAGGAGGCAGCAGATAAAACCCTGAAGGCAGGAGCAGAGCTGGGGATGTGTCAGGAGAGATTGGGCTCTCTTGGTGCAGATGGCAATGGAGTGAGATCAGCTGCTGGCAGGAGCTGGGAGGGATGTGTCCAGGATTCAGGGCATAATCTCTGTCTCTGCCTGATTTTTATGGCATCTCTTTATTTATTTGTACTTGAAATGTTTTTGCCTGTTTGTCGTGGTCCTTTGTGCTCATTTCTGGAGAACAACGAAGTTGTGGGGTGTTCCTGCAGCAGTGGCTGTAGATGGAGTTGGCGGCCATATAAGTACAAAGTATTACCCTCATAAATAATTTCATCACTTTTCCTCCATGAACGATGATCTGTCTCTATCAGCCCCTAAATATGCACACATAAAAAGGACAATTTCTTTCAAATGCTGCTCAGCATTATCAGATGGATGACACAGAGATCCCAACAGGCTTGATTTTGTCTGGGATTGTGCCTGCTTGGCTGAAGATTGGCCATGAGAGCAAAGTTTGTTGAACCCTTGGGTTACATCATGACAACCAGCATTTGACTCAACCCTCCTGTCCTGGTGGTGAAGGATTTATTCCAGGCCAGAGGAATTCTCACCATCTCCAACTTTCCTGACTTGCAATCAAGACTATTGCCATTTCCAAACCCTGTTTTCTGTTATTTTGGAAGGGAAAAGGTACCATTTGGCATCCCTTTTTGTTCCCATCGAGCCCTTTGCTACAATAACAGGATGGTTTCCTGTCAGTGTTCTTTATACACTGGAAAAACATTATAAATGTCTTAATGGATTAATAAACATCAACTTTCCAGCATCTTGTGTTGTGGTTTTCTACAGCCACCTCTTCCTCACAAGTCCTTGAATCTGAATAGAAGGACGAGTTGGGAATGCCCAATTTGAGAATTGAGAAAAGGCTGGAGCAAAGCTGCAACCTTCAGCGATGTCTCCCCAGGATGGAGATCAAGGACAAGGATGGAACAGGGCTGACTTCTTATTAAGTGATTCCTCCTCAGTGGAAAGAATTGGCAAGGCAGGATCTTCTTTGTCTTTTCCATCAGTAATGTGTTCTGTCTTATATCTGAGGAAAAAAGGAGTGATTTGGGGGCAGCTGTAATTGCATTTTTGGAATAAGTTCCTATTCAGATTTAACACTGTGACATTATGCTGTTTATGATGCGTGTAATTAAAATAAAGTAAAAATAACATCTTTAACCCTGCTGAGGCCTGGTCAAGGAGTCAGACATATGTTGTGCTTCAAGGAAGAGACTGGAAAAGAGAAAAGGGTGCAAGGGACAAGTGGATTGTTTTGAAAGACAACTAAAAAGGGGGAGAAAAGAAAACAAAAAAGCAGAGAAAAGCCAAAGGCTATCCATGGGAATAATGGCACTTTGTTCATTCCAAGCTTATCAGAATTTCTAGACCCTGATTTAGTCAGTTCCTTTTGTTTGGAGTCCAACTGCATCTCTGATACGTGATGGAGGAACCATGTGCTTTTATGAGTCTCCTTAAGCTCTTGCCCTTTTTTGACACACTACATCATTTGGGGGGTCCGTCTAAAAGCCTGGAGTTGGTAGGACTTGGGCTGAGCAAACATCTCTCAACTTGTGAAAGGAATCTCTGGCAAAACCTGGCAAGTTGAACCCTATCACACTGATCTGCCCACAAGGGACCTTCACCTTGTGTTAGCCCACAAAGCAAAAACGCAGTATTTTCCCAGTGCCAAAATCACACAAACCTCAGACGTGTCCTCCTGCCCAGTCACCAGTCCTTGTTCATGCCAGGTGCCTGGATTTGTAGGGAATGAATAAGGTGATTGATCTGCCCAGGGAGGCACATCTCAGCAGGGATTTTCTTGGCTGATTTTATTGGCAAACCTGGTAGCGTTCTTACCCACGTCCTGGAAAGAAATGTCCCTTTCCACCCCTAACATCCACATTCACCGTGTGGCCAGCTGAGGATTGGTGCTAATTCACACCCTACTCTTGGGCAAACACGATTTCTAAGGTAACGTTCAGGTACCCAGACAGATTTTGACGTGCTGTGATCTCCCAGGCTGCCCCACAGCAAACATGATCAGACCTACAAAGCCTGTTGTGCACCCCAAGGCGTAGGGGCAGAAGGTCTCGATGGGCTGGGCTGCAGTGGGGGATGTGGCTGGGTGATGTCTTAGTGCCTTGTGATGGGAATGTCCATCCCTTCCACTGTGAGGATATGTGTGGCTATCTCCCTGGTCGGTGATGGCATGTGCAGATGGGGAGGAAACAGTCTCTGGCTGGATCAGGAGCTTAAGAAGGAATGGTCTGTGAGAGTGTTCCAGCTCCTGTCTCTAGTAAAGACCTCGTTTGGTGATTTCCACTGAAAAAATATCAATATCATTGAGAATCTGCAGCTTGGTGATGGATGAAAGATTCTTCTGCCGATGCTTGTACTGCAGGACTTTGTTTTCATTGATGAAAATGTGGAAATAGTCCTGGTCAGAGTAGATTTCAACCTGAAAGAAAGCCTGTGTTAGCTTCATGTGGCCTTACTGGCCTTGCTTCCACCGTCTCAGTGAGTGCCTGGATCTGGCCACCCACTTCAACTCCTGCCAGGGCTGCCACACACACTGTTCACCCCCAGTTTGTGAAAAAGGAGAGAATAACTGAGTTATTCATTTCATGACAACAAAAGTTGGTGGTAATGCAAAGCCTAAATTGAAAACAGATGCAGCATCCAGGAATTATTGCTCGAGTTCTACAAGTCTGTGCCAGACTTGAGTGTAAATTCCCAGGGTACAACAGAAATACTAAGAGGAGACAAAGCCAGAGAGGGGATGATTCTGGGTGTGGTGCTGGCAGGAAAGGCAGGGCACATCCATCAGGAGACCCCCAATATTGGCTGGGTCAATCCTGTTACACCTGAGAAGACTGGTGGGGTGACACAGGGTTACCTGAAAGGGCTCCTTTGCTTCGAAGGGGAAGGTGTTGTTAACCTCTTCCTGCCCCCAGTGGCTGTTGAGGAAGGAGTTGCAGATGATTCTGGAGCTGGAGAAGCGAGGGTTGAAGTGGAGAGCGATTTGGTCTCCAGGATCACAGAGCAAATTGATTTCAAACCTAAGACAGTGAGAGAGGGAAGTGATGGGGAGCTGTGGGATGATGCTGCTGGCCCTCACGAGCCAGGAGAGCTGCGAGCAGAGTGTGTCCTTACATGCTTGAACTGGAACTGGTCTCACCCTTGACCACGATGCTCCATCCAGGACAGATTCCCTCCGGGTACAGAGCCTCGAACTGCAGACAAGGAGGTGCTGCTGAAGCATGGCAGGGTGGCAGAGGTGCACTGCCACACTCATTCCTCATACTTCTTTCTCACCTTCTCATTGTCATCTTCATTCTCTCCCCTTCCCACACAGGCACACTCTCTACCCCTGTCTTTTTCTCAGTAAATGATCTCAGGGGCTCTAAATTGATAAGGAACCAAGTCGCTATGACATCCAGTTGATGATTTGGGATTTGTTGTCCCCAAGGTCTTTTATAAAGAGCTGAGCAGGATCAGAGTGTAAAAATTAAAAAAGAACCTGAATGCCTTCATTGTTGTGAGGACACAAAGACACTCTGCTCCTCTCTGCGCCTGAGCAATACAAAATCTGAAGCAGAAAACTTTGTGATGCTTTGAAACAGAGGAATAGGTGTAAAGTGACATCCAGTCTGAGCTCATCCTGCATTACATGGCTGACTCTTCCCACAAGTTCCTGCCTGATCCCCCGTTCCACCTGCTCTCCCCGTCTCCAAGGTTAAACTCGCATAAAACGAGCTGGAAAATGTTCCTTTTTGAATAATTCATAGTTTTATTAAATAACTCATTTTAATAAGAAGTTCTTGCCATTTCACCCCACTTTTTTTTAGCACTCTAATGATCTTGCATTTCTGAGCAACCCCATCTTGCAAACTTATTGCTCACATTAGGAAAATTTCCCCAGCCTTGGCATCTCTACTGCCAGTTGTGTGCCCATTTCTCCATTCTTATAGCTCAGGACATTCACTCCCCTGTTTCTTTCTCTGTCATGATTTCCTATTTCCAACGCATTTTTGAGATATGCATGGTTTTGGGCAAAAGTTGAGATATGGCAACGACCACCTCATATCCTTGTGCCTGGCTGCTTTTGGAGGGCAGCTTTGGGACCCCACACGTGGTCACTCAAAGGCTGTGACCACACCAGTGTTTGCCCCTGTGAGGCACAGAGAGCTGATGGAGCCGGGCACTGATTCCAAACAGCAAGTGGTGATGGCAGCACCCAGGCTCACCTTGCCTTGATCCTTAGTTTGTCATCATTACACCAACCCCAGCAAAAGACACACCACATACACAGGAAACAGCTGTTCCCTCTGTGCTGCCAGCTGTCCCGGCAGAGGTGGAAGGCAACGCGCAGGACTTCTCAGCTAAAGCATTGGCTGTCTTTTGGTCTCAGCCAAAACCCTCCGAGTGAAAATTGCTGCCATTACCCCAGACCAGCCCTGGTATAACTAAGATGAAAATCTGTCCTCTTTCCTGTTATTGAACACCATGAAGCTCAGTTTTGCAACAGGCTGCACCGCACTGACATAGACAAGCAGCACTGTGAGTAGCACCTCTGTCTCCTTCAGGATTTCTACCTTTCCTGCCCTTCTCTACCACCTTCCTTTACGCACTCCCAGACGTGCACCATCACCCCCACACAGAGCAGGCTGTGCCACACCCTGTCCCCAGCGCTTACCCGCAGTGCCATCGCTCGCCGGCCCCGCACCGCAGACCCTCCCGGCTGCAGGAGCGGAGGGGTCTATATAGGTGCTGCCGGCCAGGAGACCCCGCGCACAGGGATTGGCATCACCAGCGGCTGCGGTCTCCCGTCAGAGCGGGCTCCCAGCCACGGCTGAGGTGGGGAGCAGCAAATCCCGCTGACGCCCGGCGGGGTCAGCCCGTTCATGCGTGCGGGACTAATCCAGCCCCGCTGCTGCCCGCAGTCCTGAGCTCTGACGTGATGGAAGCAGCGTGAGGCAGTGACAGGGCGGACAGGCTGTGATCCAGGGGGGTCAGATGTGTCTTAGGCGTGAAGGAAAAATGGGGACTTCCAAAGCCGGAGGAGATACCAGGAGTCACATCAACCGCAAGGTTCAGGGAGAAGGGAGGTGGCAGGGGAGAAATGGTGGCTCCGACAGGGGCTCGGCTTCACCCTGACCATCAGAGATTTCTTTTTCTCCCTGTTTTCTTTTTTCTCTCTTTGTGAGTCACAGCTTGGCCTGAAATGAGCTGATGCCAGCTCTGTCACAGCCGCTTTTCCACCCCATGGCGCCCCGGGGCCGGCGATGCTCGGGATGCTGCTGTGCTGAGCTCAGCATGCCCCGGTGCCGCATTTCCCTTCCCTGCTGGGGACAATACGGGGATTTGGGAGCAGGGCGAGTGAGCCTTTGTCCAATATTTCCTGTCATGGAAAGGCACCAAGAAATGAGCAGCGATGAAATGAATTTCAGTGATGAGGTGTTTTTCACACTGACAGTCAGCATGTGCAGCTATGAAACTGAGCTGGGAAAGGGAGGGATTGTTGTACATTCCCTCCTTTCCACAGCATAACTGTCTTTAAAACTTTAAACACTGTCCCCATCCCTGTATGCATGGGAGGTTGGGATAACCCTTGACTGGTCCTACTGGAATCCATGGCTTTCATGGTTAAACCCTGCATACTGTAGGGGCCACAGTGCTGGTGTTATTTAGTGTTTGTTTTATTTCCGGCAGATAAGCAGAATGATAACTGCTATCCCAGGCTCTGGTGCCCTTGGCAAACTCCTAAAAATGCAATTCAGCAGACACAGAAGCCAACAGCCTCTCCTGGGGCTGAAAAAGCCAAGTCCCAGGCTGGGATCTGCCCGTTTGGACTCTTACAAAACCAAACCTTGTGAAGCGGAGCTCTGCCTTGTCTCTTTAGCTCAGCTCCCGGCTCTCCAGGCGCTGTGCTGGGGAGCAGGAGCAGAGCTCTGTACTACAGATGGCAGCATTGGGACGTGCAAGGGAGCCTCGAGCCAGGGGCAGAGGTGGTATTGGAAGGACAGGGACATCCCACACATCCCTACTCGGGCTGCTACAGGATGATGGACATTGGCCTCTCCAGTCTGTTCAGCTGCATCTCTCCCTTCCTTATGGTCTGAATCCAACGCTGTGTTTTCGCCTCCCAAATCATCCCTCCCTGCTTGTTTCTGCTGCCTGCAAGGGACTGCAGGAAGAAAGGGCTGCTTTTGAAATACTCACAATGATGGTGAGGAGAACCAGGCAGAATTGTTGTCCTGCGTGTAGGAAAGGAGGGATCTGCCAGTTAAATGAATATGTCAAGTTCATAATGGTTGTGTTAATGACATCAGTGGATGGGAGGAAGGCTTGGGCACTGCAGGGCAGGTTGGGTTCCAGGCAGGCTCAACTTCTTCTCAAAGGGTAGGTCTGGGTCACTCCAAATCCAGACAGGTCTTCCAGAGCCTTCTCCCACCAGACCAAATCAGGAGTTACAACTTCCCCAGCTCACACCCCCGTGCAAGGCTTCTCCAGACTTGCTTATCTGCTGCCTGGCAGTATTTCTACCTCCTCCACAGCCATTTCAGCTTCTCAAGGGAATTCCTAAAACTCCCCCATGCAAACAGCCCTGTGTTCCACCCATGCTGCCTTAGGAACGTGTTTTACCCTGGGAAGGGTTTGGGACATGGCTTTGCTGGCTCTCCCATATTCCCTTTCCCCAAGACCTATGGCTCTGCAATAGCTCCCTGCTCCTGGTTGCTCTGCTTGGGATCTCTCTCCAGCACTGCTCTCTACAAGCAAGATCCAGAGAGTGACCATCTCAATGCTCTGCCAGGGCTCCTTCAGGCTTTGTGTGAGGGAGAAAATAACTGTAAAACCCTTTTGAGTTAAACCTTGGTGCCACAGACTGTGGTATCTCTATATTTCTGCAATCTCACCCTGCTGTGCTTTATGGAACTGACCAGGAGAGGGCTGGAGAGTCCAGGCAAATCCCCAAGATAAATTATAAGAAAAATCACACATGGTTCTAACTCTAACTCTCCTGTAACTCTGGAGGAGCCGGGTGCAACACCTGCTGCTGCTCTGGGACAGGGCTCAGTGCTGCAGCCCGCAGCTCTCATCCCTGCTGTAAGGAGACTCCAGGCTCTCTCAACACTCCTGGCAGGAGCTCCTTGCAGCTGCTCAGCCCGAGCATCCCAAGGCAGCACGGAAGGAAAACATCACACCCCGTAAGGTGGCAAGAGAAACAGGGGGAAGCTGACACCCCGGCACACGCTGTGGGGCCCTGGCCCAGCCTCCTGCACCTCACAGCAGTGTCAGCTCTGCTAACGAGAGCGGCCTCGGCACTGGCGGCTTCTGGGAACCATGTGTTTGTCAGATTTTCCATTCTTTGGCTGCCTGTTAACAGGTCCCATTATCCTCCCAGTTAGGCACTGGTGCTGGGGAAGGGAAGGGACTCTTGTCTCCCCCAGCAGCTGTGCCGGTAACTGCTGGGTATGGAATTCTGCTTTTACTCTTGTTGGCTGGTGAGAAAAGGAGTTTGGTTCTGTCCTGGACAGTGCCACGAATGTGACTCATTGCAAGTGAACTCGCTGCCTCTTGTACTCTTCCCTTGTGCTGGTGAAAAGGGGGAGGTGATTCCACCCCCTGATGGGGCCATGAACCCACACAAGTGCAACTGAGGCCAAGCCTGGAGCCGCTGCTGTCCCCGGCAGAGCTCCCGCTCACCGCTCAGGACTTCCCTTCCGCGGCTTTGAGGAGCGGGGATGAAAGGCAAGGGAGTGGAAACACAAAGCATGCCTGGTTTATTTTATTTATGACTAGCTTCTGCTTAAAAGGAAGCCAGCATTATCAGCCCCAGCACCACCAGGTCAGATGAGTAAATGAAAGAGGAGGGTTTCGTTTATGATCTGGAGCTCGAGTTTGCTCTTATATGGGCATCCCACCAGGCGTTGCCTGCTGCCACCTTGCTGCTGCTCATGTCAGGGGAAGGCCAGGCTCAGCCAGAAAATAAACCAGGGTCTTCCAGAGGTGAAAGTCTAGAGGCAGAGAGTGGTTGAGAACAGGTTGTACCTAACTCTCCTTCCTTCCCTCAGGGCAGCTATGTGTGCCACAAACAACGTCCCTGCAGCCAGCACATCCCAGCGGGTCTGTACCCATACCTGCTGCACTGTTATCCTGCCAGGCTTTGAGAACCATTACTGTCATTTCCTGCTCAATTCCCCAGGGAAAGGGAGGTAAAGTTGTGTCAAAGTAAGTCCCTTTGCCCTCACCAGTGGCTCCAGCTGGAAAGGAGTGGTGGATTTGGGGCGTGGCTGGCACTGGTCCTCACCCATCGCTCCTGCTCTGTGAGGTGCAGGCAGAAGGTAAACACACAACCTGGCACAGGCTGTTGTTTATTGCCTGGGGTCTTTAGAGCCAATATTTTATCATCCGTAAATAATTGCCCTGTTGCATATGCAGGGACCTGATTTATCCTGCTCCTCAATGATACCTTCCAAACTCCTCAGGGAGACATCTGTCTCCCTCTTCCCGGTGATTGATGGAGAAGGAGGAGAGCTGGCACTTGGCCCCGTCGTGCTCCTCAGAGTCAGTGTGTGGGTGTACTGCGTGTCCTTCCATGGTGGTCTCTGGCTCAGAGCTTCAGCAATGACAGATCCTCAGGGAGAGTGGGGTGATGTATGAATTCTCCCTGCTCACTTTTACGTTGAATCCCTGGTTCCTGGGGAGCGCTGTCAGCATTGTCGAAGCCCTCTTCATCCCCCATCGCCAACTCTTGCCAGTTCAGAAGTGCTTCCCAGCAGCTTTCCAGGTGAGGTTTGTCTCTGGGAGCCGTGTTTCCTTGGGTTGAGCAGCTCTCATTCCATGTGGAATGATTTACTGCCCCAAAGCAGAAGGGGAGGAGGAGGCACATCACTGGAGGGGCTGCAGCTTGGCCGTGTGCTCTGCTCCTGCGCTCGGCTGCGCGCACGAGTAACAGCACGACCATCCCTCACTGATGCTCCCCCCGCAAGCTCTGTGCCAGATCCTTGGCCAGGGAGCCCACGTGGCAACAGGCCTGAGCACGGCACAGGCGGGCCACGCTCCACGTATCAAAGCCTGGATTCCTGCCCTAGGGACCAGCGCGTGGGTTGCAGCCGCAGTCGTGCGCCTGCAGGTGGGTTTGGAGAAGATGTAGAGGAGAGGGAAGCCTGCAGCGGTGGAAAGAGGGAGGGAGGCAACCCGTGAGGTTTTGGGGATGCTCTGGGGTTCAGGAAGCAGCCAGTCACAGGTGTCTCCCATGTGCTGGAGCCCTTCTGGCTACTGGCAGGTTTCATGAGGACTATTCAGGTCTGAGGATCATCAGAATTTGTGTAGCCCTGCTTTTCCACCATTTTCTGCCAAGATTTATTAACATATGGACTCATAGTCAGGTGCTGTCATCATACAAACCTTTCCATGCCTGATATCCCCATCATCCCTAAAAACAGCTGTTCTACAGGCTGGATCCTAGAGAAGGTCCAGTTTGGGGGCAAATGGTGACTGGCACAAAAGGAGACAGAAGAAACTCTAAAGAGAAGAAAACAAAGAGACCATTAGTGTCACAAACCTTTCAGCCTCTTCCAGCCTGCTGCTCAGCCCAGCCCTGAGTGACCTTTCCCAGGCACACAAAAGTGCAAATAATACTTACCCAGGAGGAAGACGTGCCAAGGCCAGAGACAGCACAGCCCCTTCCCAGCAGGCAGCCAGCCCAGGAAGCTCTGCCCGAGAGCCACCATCCATCAGGGTGGTAAGATGGACCAGAGATGGTGCTGCCTCCAACCAGGATGGGCAGCTTTTCCTCCATGCAGATTAGTGGTGGGTAGCAGTGGGACACAATAGATGGGCATCATGCTGGCTTCTGGAGCTGCTGATAGAAGTGTGAACTCCACCCCAAGGAGACCACCAGGGAGCTTCGAGGGGATTTGGAGGCATTCGTGGAAGATGAACTCTGGATTTGGTCAAGGAAAAGGGTTTAGGGATTGAGAGGCTTGCAGCTCTGGGATCCAGAGCTTGTCTTTTCTCTGTCTCTTAGCATTTGTTCCACTCCTTGCACCATCACTGATTTCTTCTCTTGGTCCTGTTCACCAAGGCCACCAGGCTGTCATCTGCTCTGCTGCGTCAGAGTGAGTGATATTTGCAGAGGGGATGTAGGGTCCACTCCCCGTCCCAGCCTCTGGAAGAAGGTGGGATGACACATGGGTGACTGATAAGAAGGGCATTTTCAGCCTGACAGGGTCTGACACCCATCCAAAGGGTACCAGCACCAGCAAGATCTTACACATATCTGCTTCAGGCCACCAAGTCAACAAATGCTTGAGCTTGGAGAACTGGTGCCCTCCACGTGGGCTCTGACCTTTGCTACTGGTGGCTGAGGAGAAGCCCCGCGTGTTGCAGCAACATACAAGAGGCAGCTGGGGAGGAGGATGCAGCTTTTTGCTATTTCAGAGAGCAGGGAGGAAGAAGAAGGGCTGCTAACAAAGACCGAAACTAGAAAAATGACGACGACGACAAAAACCCTCCTCCCGTTTAGGGAACCAAATGCATTTGTTTCCTGATGTGACCAGGACGGCTCAAACTGAGAGACACACATTCAAGCTGCTAAGTGGCAGCTCCTCAGGTCCCAGGGTGAGGGTGGGCCTGTTTCGGTTGGAAAGGACCAAAGGCCCCACCATCCCCCTCGGTCCCTGACCTGCCCAGGGGCTGGGAGCTGCCTTTGCCCAAATCCCTCTCTCCATTGCCTGACTTCCCTCCATCCTCTTTCCCAGACGCTGTACAGGAATAACTGCCCTGCCTTCACACCCCAGAGCCAGGAACTGTGCTGGGGGGAGCCAAGGAGGTGGTAGCCAATGACACCATATTTTTTGGAGATTTTTGGGCTCACAGTGGTGCTGAGGTATGAGGAAGGGGAAACGAGGCCTTCTCTATTGCCATGTCTGTTGCTGACTATCCTGCTGCCAGTTCCTTTGGAGCTGGAGGAGGAACAAGCCCGGTTCCTCCTCATGAGCTCTGCTCCTCTCTACCCCTGCAGCGAGACTCGCCGACCCCACTCCAGCTCCTCATTTGCAGACAGCAAGATTGTTCTTGAGACAAACAAACAGACAGTCCCTGCCCCAGGGAGCTTGTGGTCAAGGCGAGGAGATGCCATGTAATTTGGTTTCTTCTCTATTTTCATTTTGGCTTTTAGACTCGCAGATGGGCTGCAGCCACAAAGTCTGGAGACAGGTCCAGCTTCCAGTGACTCCCGACTTGGGTGGAGGCTGAATCCAGGCTGCTGATTCAGTCCCTCTCTATTTCTGGTGCTCGGTTTATACATGATTTGATTCTATATAGTTATGGATAGAACTAAGCATAGTGTGAGAATTTCAGCAGGGAGGTGAAGGGATGCTTTATGAATGAAGTATTTGTTAGTGCAAGGTTTCAGCAAGAGGAAGGGACACAACCTGGCAGAAAGAGCACAGTATGGGGGAATGCCACCAGCCCTGCAGTGGGTTTAATGCACAGAAGACTCAATCCAGACTCACCCACACTTTGGCTGCAGTTTTCCTACTAATAGAGCAGCTCTGGGAATGGGGTTGAATCCCATCTGCACCTCAGTAGCAGCTCAGGAGAAGCCAAGGCACGCTCAGCACCCGAGGACAGAGCTGCAGCTCCAGAATGTGCTGTATCCATCTTGCCTGCTCTTGCCATGGCTGGTGGTGGGTTTCCAGCCCCTCAGGGCTGTGGAACAGGCGCAGAGGGAGATGCCATCTGCTGCATTGAGTGGCCAAACTTCCACTGATGGAAAAGGAGAATGACAGCAGGGATTTCATGTCCATCTTCAAGAGAGATCTCTGGTAGCTCTGACCTGCCTCAGCATTTCATCAATCCTGTTTTGTACTTGATGTGGAACATAGCCTGGGGAGATGTTATCCAACTACGACTCTGCTCCTCACATCCTCTGCTACTCCTCCTCCTCCTCCTTTAGATCTGTCTGATGGGAGAAATTATCTTATTTTCTGGAGCTTTTACCAAACTGCAAGGGGTTTTCCAAAACATCTGGAACAGCTCATGGAGCTGGAGTGGAGAGTAACACTGAGGGTGGAAACAGGGTCATGGAAACAGAGGCACCCTGTCAGAGTAATGCTTGAGAGCGACACTTGGGACAGGCTGAGTTCAAATCCTCACCCCACTCACAAAGGAAAACAGCTGGAAAAGAAACAGTGAGACCCTCTCCACACCATCACGTGCCTCTGGGTCCGGGTTCCCAGGGGCCATGCCTGTGCGAGGACACACCTTAGCCCAGGGATCTGGCACTGTGCTGTGAAGGGCAGCGTGGGTGTTTTGGTCTCCCAGACCCAGACCCTGCTCCTGTGTTCAGGCTGGGAGGAGCTCTAGAAAGAAGCCAGTACTTTGGAAAGGGCAATGAGGCCCCTTGGGTTATTTGGAGGCTGCCAGCTTGGCATCCATCACAACTGAAATACTGAGATGGCTTTGAATACAAAGCAACATGTAGTTAATTAAAGGAGGGGTGCAACTCATGCCAAGCCCAGAAAATGATGAAAATAGACCTCTGCTAACTTCTTCATTTCTACAGGGCTAGGATTTGGACTGATAAAGAGGATCTTGTCAATGCAACAGCCTTGTTTGTGTGGTTTGACTTGGTGTCTGGCTGTGGTACAAAGAGTTGGAGTCTCCTGCTTAGATAAATTGATAAAAGTTAACGATACAAACCCATCACAGCTCACCCCATGGGAGGACAAATGAGGCTCGGAGGTGCAGCTGCCCTGGGGAAGAGTGTGGGGTTCACAGTGGGGTTGCAAAGTGATTGGTTCTTGAGCCTCCCCAGTTTTACCTGTTAGGTGAGAAAACAAAACCCTTCTGGTAACATTTTTAGATGGCTGTTAAAAAATAAGCCAGATATTGCTCAGCTTGTTGCAAACCAAAACTGCCTCTTTTAGTACAACCACAAAGAGATTCTAGGAACAAACAGGGAAGGTGGAATTTATAGGATGGGACAACCTCTTTCTTGGAAAGGAAAACATGTGAAAGCCACAGCAGAACCATGACTTTCGGCCTTATTTTACCTCTAAACACTTTTCTGTGGCCCCTCAGAGGTAATCCAGGCCCCAGGGACAGTTCTCGGATTTGTGACTGCAAAGTCCTGCAGTAACTCCCACGGTGTCCTGTCAGCTGTAGGGGCAATTGCTGTCCTTGGATGTGGTGGGATGAGGATGGAGAGTGTATTTCCTGTGGGTGTGACAATGGGGTGAGAGCAGGGAGGGCGATGTCCCAGGGTCTGGTGTCCCCTTGCCAAGAGGAGGGTGGCACATTGGGAGTGTCCAGGAAAAGAGCCCCAGAAGTGACTCAGGGCCTGGAAATCTTTCTTATGCAGACAGGGTGGAGAAGTTCAGTTTATTTTTTAATTATTTTTTGTTATTTATTTTAGCACTATATATTGAAAAGGTTTGGCCGATGGATCATAATATCCCTAAACATCAGGATTGAGACAGGAGAGGGTTTCCTGGGCCAATGGGAAAAACAGGATGTAATCGAATGAATGAGTGCCAAAGGGTATAACTTTTAGCTGGAATGAACACTCAGGTCACCTGCAATATTTAAATGGAGATTGGAACACCCCATCCCCCTGCACTGACTGCCATGAAATCTTTAACTTCTGCAGAGAACCTTTAGGAGTCAGGGCGAGGGATTCCTGCATGCTGTGGCTGTGCCTCCACCTGCCAGTCCACAACAGGCGGGAGGGATTTAAACCCAGATTTAAACATTGATGGCCTCAGGCTTTCCTATCCAGGCAAGAAAACAAGCTGTGAAAAAAGTAAACATGTCACTGAGGTATTTTCCCTTCAGATGGGTTGATCTTTCCAAGCTCAGAGAAAGGACACAAGGAAGCTGCTGTCAGACATGAGGATACCAGCCTTGACTTCGCAAATATTTGAATAATATTTACTGAACTTTATGTGTTATTCCACAATACATTTTAAAAAAGAAAAAGAAAAGGTTTTACCAGACTCCACCAGATGCGATTCCCTCAGGTAACCTCACTGCTCTCTCCAGGCTCAGCAGCCGCCATCTGCCTGCACTCACCCCAGACCCTCTGGATGGAATCCTTGAGGGATCCAAAGCTCCAACAGGGATGCTGACCCAAGAGTACCACCCACGGGACACCGTGCCTGGGACAGCACCAGGAGAGCCTCCGTCACACCCCACAGACCATACAATGCTGCTGTAGGGATGGGCGCTGTCTGCCCCATCCCTTGGGATATTGTTTATGTAGGACCTCCCTAAAGTGCCTTTGCTGTTGAGCTCTCTCTGTGGTTTGCTGTGTTTGAACCCCTTATCACAGCCTTGCCACCGGAATATGTGCTTGGAAGGGTGTATTTTATGGGTTGATAAGGTTTTATTGCAGCCAGACTTATTGATGGATGTCTGCAATAAAGAGGTTGGGAACCCATGTTTGAGACGGGGGAGAAGGGATCTAGGCAGCTCCAATTTCCACTGACCTTACTAGTCTGGACACAGGTTTTAAGTAAAACCCAGGCAGTTTTGAGTCCAGCTCAGGCACACCTGGAAAGGTCCATGTCAGAGACCTCCAGGCCAGCTGCAGTTTGTACCAAGGAATTGGGTTTCATGGAAATATTTATTTCCCTACCCTGCAGGAGGAAGCAGCCACAGGGGCGTGGTGTCTGCAGCACCCTGTCCACACCTCGGCCCCATAACAAACGTCTGGACCCCCTCAGAGCAGTGAGGGCTCCCTGCTGTGCCCTACTGAGCCATCCCACCACGTATGGAGCAATTTGCACCCTTTTCTGCCTCGGTTTCCCTCTCCACTCCACACACTTCAATCACAGCCTTCTCTCCAACGTGGGCTGAGTCCTCTTGGCTGCAGTTTGCATTTAACTTTTCCTTAGCATCAGATTAGAAATAAATTAAGCCAGTCAGTAATGACTTTGCCAGGTGCTGACTCCTCCTGCACTTCAGCTCTGAGTGTGCCTTCGTATGCGTGTGTGTACAAGCGATGAACAATGATTAAAGAGGCTTTATTAGTCCCATGACTAAGTTATAATAGGAAAAACCTGTGTCCTTCCTGCCACTGACCAGCACGAGGGGAACAGCTCGCCATGAATGCTCTGCTCCTGCTCCCTGCTCTTGTGCAGAGGACAATGCTGTGGCCACATTAGAGGGATTTCTGATCTATTTTACCCCAATAAACACCCAGGGAACATAATGTCAGACATGAAGACGGTTGTGTGTGGTCTCTTCTAAGATGTTTGTGGTCCCATGTGTCTGCTCCCAGCAGGAGTGGCTGTTCCTGGGGTGCTGCAGGGGAGTGAGAGCTCTCACCATCAGTTCTCTTCCACGAGCCTGTGGTTGATCCTTGCCCTGCTCATGGATATGGTGGTCCATCCAAGGACACAGGGCCATGCTGAGGCTGCAGTTCTTGAGAAAGGATTTGTCTGCAGTGACTTGAATCAATCTACCCTTAAATCCATGCTGTGACCTGACCTACAGCATCAACACCCCCACAGCTCTGCCACGGAGCCTGGTCTTCCTGTTTTATCCATCAGTCTAGAAGAAGAATTACCTTTTTATAAACTTCACCTTGTTCTTGCCCGAACAAACACATCAGAGCCTTTCCAGAATATGTCTTCTACTTCTGAGATGGCAGATTCCAGGACATTCCCCTGGCTGCTCTCTGAATTTCAGGGCATAAACAAACATCTCCAGCAGAGATACTGTTGGATACTCTGGCTGCGGCTGTGCTGTCGGCATCCCCCGGTCCCAGGGATGTTGACTATCCTGGATCTGGCAACATGGAAATGAATTAGGGACTTCTGGGACCTGGGATGTGCTGTGAGAGCACCAGGTCACAAAAACAAAGCAGCCCAGAGTTAGTTGCTGTCTCTGTAAGAAGAGACCAATTATTTCAAGAATTCTGGGCCAACAGATACAAACTACGGCCAGACACACAGCCTGCCCTGTGGATGTAAATCTGTCACGAGTCCAAGTGATGCTGAAAGAGCTGATTTTTACATTTTGCTTGAGACCTCTGCCCAGCACAAGGCTTTAAGCTGGTCGCTCATCCCAGCCCCACCATGTCACAGCTGGGCAATGCTCTGTGCTTCTGCCACGCTGCAGCCAGCCAGGGGATGGTGTAGAGGGAATTTCAGGGAGCAATACAAGTATTGCAGTAAAGAGAGAAAACTGAGCAAGATATTTTCTTTCCTCCCCCATGCCTCCACTCCTGGGGCAACCCTTCAGAATCTTCATTAGTGTCGGAGGAGGCAGGAGCCAAACACTGGGAGTGGGCTGCCCTTTCCCCTGGACCTGCTGCCACTGAACCACACTGGGCTTGCAATGCTTCCTGCAAACGCCCCCCTGGGCCAGCCGGCACATCCCGCCCTCCTGCAGAACCCGGCACTGCCATCCCTGCTCGCATACAAAGGAGGTTGCATCATAACTGCTTTTTAAACTCTGAGGCTTTTGAAGTCAAAGCCAAAGTTTGTTTTTACGCCTGATTCGAGCCAAATCCCTTGTTCCAATGTTTACAAGAGTCTCTTTGGTTAGCAGGAGCTCACCTCACCTTTATAACAGTGGGGTTATCTCAGCGATGTTTGTCCAGACTGGCAAGAATCTGGGCTCTTGAAGAACTGAAAATCAAAAGAACCTGGGCTCCTGAAGGACCAAAAATCAACATCATGAGAGACACCAAGCAACAGCTCTACTGGAAGATTTCCAGCTCTCTCTTCAGTTGTGGCTGAGAGTATCAGGATTCCCTAGAGGGGAAGAGACATATTTTGAAGATAGGCACCCTTTAGGGGAAACATGGAGAACCTCGAAAACAGGGCCTTGAAGTCCACAGGGTAGGGATGGAGTCAGCTGCACCACTGCTCACCCCACATCCATGGCGCAGGAGGAAGATGCTCTAAAACTGGCTGGGAGGGACCCCCAGAAACCCCGGGAGCAGCCGGTTTGAGCAGGGAGCGATGGTTCCTCCACTTCTGGGCTCATTTCAGAGTTGTGCAACCACCGTGAGAGCTCTGGCCGTGGCACCTTGCTTGCTGGCAGCAGCAGGGCACCCCCAGGATCCCCGTATGTCCTCTGATGAATATTTGCAGGGCAGCAGTTTCGAGACACCCCCCTGGCTGTTCACAGCATCCCGGTTTTCCCCAAAATCCAGCAGACAAGGCCGCCTGCTTGGAATATGCATCCCGACGGAAGGGCTGAGCCTGAGCTGGCAGCAGAGGGAATCACCACCCCCAACGGGAGAGCAAGGAATGGGCTGAGTAACCTCAACCCAAATACCTCACCCCGGGCATGGAGCAAAGGAGGCGTTCCGGGAAAATCTGGGCCGGGGGATGAAAGCTGAGTGGTTAATGCAGCGCCTTCTCCGCGTCGACTTTCCAGTCGCGGCTTGCACGGGCTTCCTTGCGGACATCTGGCAGATGGGCCAAGAGAGGAATGTAATGAGTTGTGCAGATGGGAGGTGCCGCGCTCAGGTTGCAGCCGTGGGGCAGGGAGTCAGTGTTTTGTTTATAAACACAGGCGGGATGATTAAGATAAGAAGGGGATGGTAATTAAATTAAATTAAGGCTCTGGAAGTCGTTAGATGAGCCTGAAAACATCAGCAGTCACTTGAATTCCTAGTTCTGCAAAACAGGGGCTGACTCTGATGGGGCATCAGAGGGTGATGGGAGGCTCTTTCATCAGCCCAATGGGGAAGGGATGGACACAGGGAAGGACACGAACAGGAGAGACAGGGGGGAATCAGGTAAAAATGCAATACCAGAGCATCAGGGTAGGAAAGGAAAGTTCACAAAAGTTCTCCCCGTGTGCCTGGGAAAAGTGTTCCCAAAGCATGGATGGGGAACCGAAGCCCTGTGGGAAGAAGGGAAAAGGTTCCCACCGGGATTTTGGTACAGATGGTGCAACGAGGAGTGTTTTGCAGAGGTCAGCTGGGTTGTAAATGCCCCTTCACATCCAGAGCATCTCTGCAGATTCTTAAGCACCTCTTGGTGAGTAGTGGGAAGCAACCAGATGAGTGGGAAGAGCAGATTGGGAAAGGCAGACCTGGGCAGTGTTTCTTGGCTGAGGGGATGTTAAAGCCTGTCCTCCACTGACTGGGGGTAGGACAAGTTTGGAGAAAAATGGAATAGGAAGTGACAGCTGAGGTGCAGGTTTTGAATGGGTTTATGTATCCAGCATCCAGTTTATGTATCCAGCAACTGAGGCTGCAGTTCTACCTGTGTCAGCTAAGAGAAAATGATATTAACAATGCCCAGCCTCTGACAAACTCTCCCTCCCTGAGCACTGTGGGCTTATGGCTCCTCTTCCCAGGGCTGTTCATTTGCAGACAGATCCTATGCCTGTTTATTTTTCTTTCCTGCTTGCAGTGGGCCCTGATACATCTCCAAGCCTTAAATGCTTTCCCTGCTGCCCAGATGGGGTAAATTGGTCCTAGGAGCTTTCATACGTCTTTGGGAAGAGGCAATGGGCTGAGAAGATCCGGATGCTGCAGGGCAGGCGGAGTGGGGGGCTGGAGCAGCTCAGGAGAAGGACGTTTCATCAACATCCGTGACCCAGAGACTTAGGTCTGCTGCTGTCCCAGCTTGAGAACCTGGCCCCAAAGTACACCTTGGAGACACATGTGCTTTTTAGCTTAGGAGGTCCTTCAGCCTGGTCTTCTGGTGCCAGCTCTTTGTAAAGGGCTATTGGGAATCCTGGAGGAAATACCAACAGCCCTTGCAGCATTAATCATGGCCAGGATAAAGAATGCAAATAAAAAACCCCTTGGCTGGATCCGTGGGGAGGGGGAGAGACTCTTTTACCACCAAGTGTTTGCAGGGTGGTGGGTGATCAACGCTGGTCTGAGGGAAAGGTCTCTCTCACGCAGGTCTCAAGGGGAGAGCAGCTACCTTATTGGTGGCTGCTTCTTTCTAATTAGGGAAGTAAGGATCCATGAAAGCCCTCGGGCAGAGCACACTGCTGACAGCCCTTGAGCCAGAGCCTAACACACTCTCTAATCCCAGCCCAAGACTCTGGGAAACCATCAGGTCTCGTCCCTTTCAGAGCCTGACTGGGCATCAGGAGCTGCAGGCAGGTGACAGCTTGATGTGATGCTGATGGAGGAGGAGGGACCACACTGGCGAAGAGGCTGGAGCAGCTAAAGGGACGTGTAACAGCTTTTTAGGGTTGGGCCTGCTGCTGCAGCCCAGCCAGCATGGGTAGGTACATCCCACGGGGCAGCCAACGCTCTCCCAAAGTGGGTTCATTGGTTTATACTGACAAATCCTCTCCTCTTCGCCCAACAGCCCCCACGAGGCCTTTTTCCTTCCCTCGGGGCCACGGGGAGCAGGCTGGCAGTTGGGAGGGACGGGAGCCGCGGGCCCTGGAGCGCAGCGGGCTCGGGGCCAGCATTCCTGCTGCTGCTCTGCAAACAGCCCGCGTTTGTTCAGGCTGCTCCAGCGCCGAGGCACAAGCGTGCCAGGGCTTAGGGCTGCACGGCCGAGGGCTGCATTTGGCTCCTGGCACGGGCTGAGTGCGCAGTGGGAGCTCAGCATTCCCTGAGGAGCAGGAGGCACAGATCCATAGCTCCAGGTGTGCACCGAGCTACAACCACTGGCCCCTGTCACCCTTCCTGGTCGGTGGGACACCCCAAAGGAGGTTTCACCCACACAGTTCTGTCTGGCTGCGGTTCCTGGGACAGGCTGTGTGGGACACCCCAAAGGAGGTTTCACCCACACAGTTCTGTCTGGCTGCGGTTCCTGGGACAGGCTGTGTGGGACACCCCAAAGGAGGTTTCACCCACACAGTTCTGTCTGGCTGCGGTTCCTGGGACAGGCTGGGCTCCCCATACAGCTCCCCAAGGGAGAAGCTGATTTTCCAGCCACTGTCTGGGGATTTGGGGGAAGTATGTGCTGGGCTTTCCTCGTGCTGATCTCCCCAATTAGTCTCCCATCTCCTTTTCTCCTCTTCAAAGCACTAAGCGTCATTAATCTGTTTGGGGGATTAATGCCAGGCTGAGCAGGGGAGGACGGTGTCTCCCGGCCCTCTCACACACACAGCCCTGCACACTAATAGTTTTTGCTCCCCCGTCACAGCTGTTAAGGCTACAAAAGCCCCGAGTAATGTGATCTCCTGGGGCCCTTGTCCACCGAGGCCCAGGCAGCCCGGGCCCTTTTGAAGGCAGGAATGTGGCCGAACATGACCAAGTTTGTCCCAGCAATGTCCCTGTGCTCTCCTTCCTGACCATCCAAGCAGGAGTTAACTGTGCATGAAGAGTTGGATCAGCCCACGGGACTGCCAGCCCCAGTGCCCCCCTTCTACCCTCCCAGCTCCCACCGCCACAGAGCATCTCTAGGTCAGGGCAAGTGGCCCAAGACCCAGGAGAGTGTGCTGGAGGCACTGATGGGTGCAGAAGGGTTTAAACGAAATTTAGGACAATAAGTTTGGCATAAATTCCAGATTTTTGCCCATGATTGTGCTCTCAGGGGACAGTGAGTTGGACACATGCTGGAGGAGAGGTCTGACATAGTAAGTGGCATGTACCATGGAGAAAGGACCAGATTGCTTGGGGATGCAAGAATGCATCCCTGTGCATCACTCACCAGGACCCAGGGACTTCTCCAGGCCCTTAAGGGAGATGGGCAATGGCCACGCATGCTGCAGGAGGGTGCTGGTTGCTCAGGGACTGTGGGAGCCTTTCTCCAGGTCTGGATGTGCTTTTCCCTTGCCCCATGGTAAGGGTCATGGAAGAGTGCTTGCTCTGAGTCCCCTCCCTGGTACCCAGGGCTGGGGTGCTGTGCCCCATGAGGAGGGAGCCCAGCTGTTGTTTTAAGCAGTGTCTGCTGGAGAGTCTCCAGTCTGGATTTCAAAGCAGCTGCCGGCTCTTTCCTTGGATCTGAGGTGGCTCAGTGGGATCGGGCAGCTTTGTAATTTGAAACAATGGGGTTGGGGGGGACTGTGCCGCCGGCAGCCCCAGCCATACAAGGAAAGAGGATCCCACTGTGTGCACAGCCCTGCATTCCCCATCCTCCCCCTCCCCAGCCTGGGACGGGCAGCCGCCAGCATCCACTGGCCCCCAAAACACCCCATGGCAGAGGCCAGAGGACACCGTGATGGGCACCAGGCACAGCTGGATCCTGTCTCTCCCCGTGCTGTTGCAGGTTGGGTTTGGGTTTCTCTCCCTCTTGTTTTCTACCCTGTGTTGAAACTCTACGCCAGGGTGGGAGATGCTCGGGGGAATTTGCAATGGCAGATGGTGGGGAAAAGAGAAAAGGACAGAGCGCTCTGCCTGCGGGCACGGGAACACGACACGCCAGGAGGGAGTGTGGAGTGAACAGCCAGAGGTGGCCAGCCTGCAATGAATCCTTTTAATGTCAAAAATGCACAGTGCTTTCCTGCCTTCCCTACACACAGACCTGCAGAAAAGGAAGAATCCCGCTCCGGATGCCTTTTTCCTTTCTTTCTTTTTCTTACTTTTGCTCTCTTCTCTCTCTAAAACAAAGATGTTCCTCCAGATGCACTGGTCCCCATCCAACAGACCCCTTTGTCTTGTCGCTTTGAATTATATTTTCTTTGTATGCACTCGCCATCCTCCCAGGCTCAGCACGGGATGTCTCATTACGAGGGAGATTCTGGTCAGCGGTGCCAAAACTCCTCGCGATGCTGACGCAGAGGGATCCTTACTGGAGCGAAGATGCTACAAGCTGAATCTCAGCCAAGGGAAGACTGTAGCATGAAGTCAGAGAGAAGAGATGCCCAAAGGGAATTTGGAAACTTTGGGATGATTTTAGGATTATAAAGGGGATGAAGAAAAATTACAGGAGCAGAGCCTTGGGGCTCCTCACCCCAAGCATGTAATTTCCCATGCCAAATGTGGCACCGTCCCCTGGCCATGTGGGGCCACATGAGCCTCCCGTCCCCAGGGACAGGCACAAGGGCTGCGCTGGCACGGGCCACACACAGCCTTGGGTGATGACAGCTCCTGCTGTCCCTTGCCCTAGGGCAGGGCCCTGAGTCAACATCCCTGGGTGGGATGCCCTGGGCTGCCAGGAAGGCGGGTCCCGCTGAGCAGCCCGACTGCATGGTGACTTTACTCCAGACCTCAAAGGGCATTTGGGTGCTCAAACCCAGACCCGTTCCTTCCAGCTGGCTCGATCAAGTCTAGGAAAAGAAATGAGCCCTCCCTGCAGGCCTGCCCTCACTTAACTTTGCAAGAGGAAATTTTCTCCAGAGCTCCAGGGATTGCAGGACATTTTTGATGTGAGGGAGATATGGAAAGCAAAACTGACCTTTTCAACCAGAGGAAGGCTGTTTCCCCACAAGTCTGTGTTGCAAAAAATGTTGGGTTTTATTTTCCTCCCAACGCTGCACTGAAAACAAACATCCAAACCTCAAACTTTGCTACAAAGCGTGATTGTGTCTCAAGACCAGCTCTTACCCATTTCTATCCAACCCTGCCTCCCTGTGCTGCTCCCGCCTCTCTGCAGGCTCAGGGAGGGTGGTGGGATCAGCCTGGGAAGTTATTTTGTTCCCACCAAACACCTTGGCTAGCAGTGGAGTCCTTTTATTGCCGGGATGTCATTCACACTGTGCTTGTTTAACACACATACCAGCTGCCTCTTTTCATGCTACTGCTCTGAGAACCAGGGCTGAGCTCTTCCCAAGTTCACAGGAAGATGGGCTCAGATGGGGATGTGGGATGTAAATCCCCTTGAACACTGCATATATTTGCATCTGCATCTGATTTTAGCTCCTCTCTCACATTGCAAGATTCCCCTGTCCTGTCATGTTTTGGAAATACAATGCATCACTCACAGGTTGAGTTTGGGATTGTTTTTCCGCTGTTGGTGACTGCTTTGCTCTTCATTGATTTTCAGGGTCCAAACAAGGACTTATTTCCACCAAACAGCATGACTTCTGCTCAGCCACCACACGGCCCCAAACCCAGCATCATCTGGAGTGGTACCACCTCCTCAGGCAGCCACAGTGTGGCACATGCATGGAGCAAGCCCTTCCTCAACCACTGTGACTGTTTTCCCACTTTAGGACATAACAGAAGATCCTTTCAACAACATTTCCTTTGAAAAATAATCCATCTAGCTCTGTTTTTGGAAAGTGCTCCATGCTCTGCACAGGAAGAAGTTAATTACTGTCCGGGGGGTGAGGGCGTGTGTTCTCAAATGTTTTAAATGTTTAATTTTCTTGAAAGAAAAACCATCTCTGATCTCTGTTGGATCCTCTCCCTGTTTATACAGAGGGTTTCTATTAGCAGGGCCAACAGTACATCCCTGACTGCCACGTCCGTGTCCTTTTCTTCTTCCCTCAAAACAGGAACCCCTCCCAAGGGGTGTGTGTCCCACCTCTCCGTGCACCTCTCTCCAGGGAGCAGGGATGGCCCAGGCTCTCGTGTCAGTGTCTGCCTCCAAGGACTGCTCCATGCTGAGCTGTGATGAAATGATCTCTAACTGCTGCAACTTTTTCTTTTCTGCCCATTTTCCAGGAAGATGTGGAAAAAGTGGGGTGGGTGATCCCCCTCACAGCTTCTTCTGGCAAAGAGCTCTGAGCCAATGTCACTGAGACCTTTGCTGGTGGGTTCAAGCCAATTTCTGCTCAGATCAGCTGGGAATGTGCCATGATGATGATGCATCCACAGCTATTTCAGATGTGGTTTTCAGGCAGAGGTTGTCGTACAGATATCCCTGTCTACCTGTCGTGGAAGCGTGTGTGCAGTAAGAACATCAGTAGCTGCTTAGTCCCAACCTCCTCTAATGGGAATTGGGGTCTCTCCTCCATCCCATTTGCACCATGGATGGGCACAGGCTCCCAGGCCCACCCAGAGGATCCCAGCTGCTGGTCCCCAACTTATTGGGGTCCATTATGGGGTGCTGAGCATCCCTGGTACGGAGGCCATGGGGAGATGGGCTCTGTGGTGGGAGAGCCCTGAATGCCTGGCTGTGCATGGCCTACCAGGACACCCTGAGCTGCCCATTCCTGTGGAGAATTAATTTCCTTTTGTTATTACGGCTTATCTCAGCCCTGCTGGTGCCACCTCCAGTGCATTGTCAGGGGTGCTTACTTAATGCTGATGAGAGGATAATGAGAATGACCATCAGTGTTGTAATACCCACTTGATTTTTAATTTATTACGGTAAGGAAGAGGTGACTAAGAGGAAGGGCTGGGGACAGTGGTCAGGGTGACCTGAGTGTGCTGGCTGCATGCTGTGACATTTCCAGGTTGTACTGGAGACCGAGGTGGGCAAACCCTGTGGGGCCTCCGGATTTCAGAGGCTGTTCCATGAAAAGCTTGGGGCTGGGGCTGTCACCTCCTGGGGAGTTCCACCACATGCACCATTGCACAGGGTGCATGATGGTTTCGGGATCCAATCCACTTCCACGACCTCTAGGCTGGTTTGAGCTCCAAACACCCATCCTGCGTTCAGGGTAAGCCAGGCTCAGTTTATGGCAAGCAAATCAGGTTGGTGCACAGACTGCTTCCACTTCTCAATGAGAGCGTGTGGATGTACCTGGCAAGGAAATCCGCCATGCTAGGGAAGAAATGGGAGATGGAGAGGAAGGGAGGGGAGAGGACACGGGGCAGAGGGCCATGCTGGGAAGGCTGTGGGGACTGCGTGTGCATCCGGCCGAGCCCACGTGCTGCTCTTCGCACTGAGAACTGCCGTGGCTGGAGGAAGGGGCAGCCTGGGGAGCACTCAGACTCGCCTCTGCTGGGTCAGGGCTCCTCACAGCTTCATTTTGGCTGTGGGGGCGGCAGCGATGCTTCACAGCGAGCTGTTGGGTGGCTGGCGGGACTGGAGGAGCACCAGAATGACTTTATTTTGGAAATATGTCCCTGTGGAGCACTAAGTGTCCCTTGGCTACCCCAGCCCGGGGCCGGTCGAGCCGCTGGGACCTGCTCCACTTGTGATTGTACTCGCCCTGTCTCTTATCACTCTGCTGGGAACAGAGCTGGCGAGAAAGCGAGCCAAGCCCGTGCACGATGTTGCTCCCTTTAACACGCCTGAGCCAAAGGCTGGTTCCTTTCTTCCCTTCTTTTCCCTTTCTTTTCGTCTTTCTTTCCCAGGCACACTTTTCAGGTTGATAGCACGACAGAGAGGGTGATAACGTGGTGGGGTTTGGCCAGGATTGTGGAGGGGAAATGGTGTAGTGGTGCTTTGCAGCACCATCTCTGCTGTCGGGCCAGCCGGGTGCCAGGCAGGAAAGGGCGTCCCCAGCCCTGCTTGGAGCAGGATGAGGAAAGGAAAGGGATGGGGACAGAAAGGGCAGAGTGGCACCCGGGGAGGGGTCACACCAGGTGGGAGAGTGCCTGGCTCCCCCCGGGCAGGTTGTGCCCTTCAGCCTCACCACAGGCTGGAGAGCAGGTTTGTGGGGGCAACACGCTGTTGAATCTGGCCCAGAACAAACAGCCTTCTGCCTCTGGAGAAAACAGCTGGCCTGTTTTCCAGGCGGACCGGGAAATGGCGGAGCCTTTTTCCTCTGGCCCAGTTCCAACAGGGAGTTGCAGCAGCATTAACCCACTCAGGCCGGGTGGGAGCAAGGGAGCTTGTCCCAAGGCTGGTGCTGGCTCCCCAGGAATGGGGCTTCTTCCATTTGGCTTGTGCTTTGCAGAGCAGCAAGGTTTGGCACTGCCACCACGTTTCCTGCTCTTACCCTGTTGGCCATGGGTCCTCTTGGATGCTATTGAATAGAGACCCTCTGCCTTGAGCCCTGCTGCTCTTTGGAGGTGCTGGTGACCTGCTGGAAGAATGAAAGGAGCTGGAGATTGGTCACGCTCAGCTTCACACACACCGGGGTGAGGTGGTATTGCAAATTGTGGGGCCAAGGACGGCAAAGAGCAAGTTACTCCTTTTTAAGGGATTTGGTCTTTAAGGAAGACACCCAAAGAACCACCAAGTCTATCACCTACTAGAATTATTGTTGCCAAAACCAGAGACTTCCTCTTCCTACAGGACATGGCAGCCCCATGAAGTCCCCATGTGTTTGCACTTTGGAGGAGAGCTGAGTTTAGCACAGACACGTGAGTGAATTGGCCTCAGACCCCCAGGAGTCAGCCATAGGATGCCTCCCCATGGGAGGAGCAGCTTAGCGTAAATATTTAATAGCTCCAGTAAATATTTAACTTCTCTGACATGAGTGAGGACGGAAAAAACAGACCCTGGCGGGCAACCTCGCAAAGCCCCTGGGTGAGATGCCTCAGAGTGCTCTTCCCAAGTCTCAGCCCATTGTGTGGGCTTCTAGGCAGGACCTGGCTCTCATTAGATGCATGTGCAGAGCCTAACATAGGGAGGCTGTGATCTGGAATCAGCTCATTATAAAAATAGCATGCCCTTTGCATGAGTCAAGAAACACCCGCTCCCAATTAAATGGGAACGTCATCCATCCGAGGTTTAGACCGGCACTTCAGCTGGCTCGTGCTCGGCATTGCAATCATCTCTTTGGGCATTTCCAGCTTCAGAGAGCACTCCTGGGAGGGTAAGTTTTTTAAAGGATGGGCACAAATTGTGCTGCAGAGGAAATTTTGCTCTTTCTTGCTCTTGAGGCTGCTTAATGCAAATGTCAACATCCACAGAGGAGTTTTTGCCCTCCCCAGCTATGGACAGCACGTGGAGACCGTGGTCAATGAAAAATGCCACCTGTCTATGGTAGATGGTCAGGAATGTCTGGAGCAAGGGAGGACCTGCGCACCATTTCTGCGGGCCCACGCAAGCCAACCCTCTCATCTGACATGCTGAACCTTGAAATTTGGTTTTCAGCAGCATTTCCTCTCTTTTTATTTGAAACACCACTGGCTTAGGGGATGTCCCTTATGTGCAAGATGCTAGAAAGCCCTTGTCCCATGTATCCTGCTGCCTCAGTACAGTGCTCTGGGATTTCAGGAAGTGGCAAGCGGTCACAGAGCGCTGTCACAGCCTGTTTTATTCTGAAGAGCCAGTTTTGCACAGTGAGACCTAGAAATGTTGCCATCTGGTTGGATGCTTCTGTGCTAATATTAGTGCGGCTAAATATTTGCATGTGGGCCTCTTTTAGCACTGGGGCTCCCAGAGGAATATGGGCCACGTTTCTGGGGTTTTTAATAGAAAGCAAGAGAGGCCAAGAAGCCAAAGGAAGAAAAGGTGTCAGAAAACACCAGGTCAATGGAACGGGGCAAGGGGGGCTCTCCAGCAGGGAGAAAAGTCCTCCAAAGGCTCTGTGTGACCAGTTCCAGGTGATGCCATGGGACTGGTGTGGTGCCACGTGGGTCAGGGCTTGGGTGAAGCTCTGCCTCGTGCAAGGGAGGAAGTCTGACAGGTCAGCAAGCTAAAACCACTCAGACTCATCCTTCCCGAGACACACTGCCTGATACTGGTTCTCTGAACTGTGGTTTCCTGATGCAGCTGTTTGATAAATATTTATCTCTGCTCTATTGCAAAGCAATTAGGACATCTTCAGAAGTGGGTTTACTCAAGAGGCACCACAAAAATAAGACAATTTGGATAATGAATGTATCTATTTGTTTTCCATTCATAAGGACTCTCCTGAAAACTCCTGCGGAAACAGGCATTTCCCAAAGCTTTGTGTATCTGTCTGGTGTGGCACAAAGGTTAAAATTCACATCTCTGTTCTCACTCACCTCATACTGGTTTTACCCCAGTGTCCACACACTGAAGCTGCCAGCTTGCACCAGTATAAGGGACATCTGGACAGGCTTTAATCAGGCCACTGGCTCAATTTGGGAGGTTTATTCTCCAGTGTCCACACGTGCATCTCCCAGTGCAGGCTGTTGGGTATCGCTGTAGGAAAACACCCACTAACTGCAATTAGGCTGTGAGGACTTGGTTTTTGCTGCAGAAAAAAGATGTGTTGTTGTCCCAGGGGCAGGTCTGGTGTTCTCATATGAGGTGCTTGGTCATGGGGAAGACAGTGCAGGGATGTAGTCTCCAAATCAAGCTGTGAGCTCATGAGAGAGATGGGTTTTGATTTCCTACTTTAAGCTTGTTTTTACCTATTTTCAACACTGCCCAGGACCGAGAAGGTGCCGGGGCCACTCCCGGGATGCAAACCCCTACGGTACAGGGTGGATGCAGGCAGGTTATACAAACTGCAGTGGGGTCACATTAGGGGCCAAGCCCCAATTTCCTGCTCATGCCTACACGGAGCCTGATCTCGTTCCAGCCCCAGGTCACTGCTGCAGGGTTGCACCATGACATTCCTCAAGTCCTGTTGTCAAACGTGCCTGTATCGCACCCATTCCTGAGGACCAGGCATATTGTCCCACCCCTGGAGGTGGTGTGGAGAGACCAAGGGGTTTGCACATCCTTTGTGGAGGGACTGAAGGGTTTGCACAGCCTTTGTGGGGGACTCAGGGGTGCTGCTTGCTGAAAAAGGAGCTGGTTTTATGGACTTGTAGCACAAACCAAGCGAATCCTCCACGTGTCAGGGCCAGAAGATTAAATGGGGCCCAACTCTGGGAGGATAACAAAGGGGCAGAAGAGGTTCCTTTGTTGGATTTGGGAAGAGGCATCCACTGCACTCTCCTTTATGGAACTGCTGCCTCTTGCATTGCTTTCTTCCCCTCTCCCTTCAACAGGTTGTTCAACACAAGCTTCCCCGGCATTCAGGGCCATCCCACCCCCTCCCCAGGGCCCATCACCATCTGCTCACCACAACCCCTCAGAGCCCAGCCCCGATCCCTCGTCCACTGCAGCTCCACAACCCTTTGTGCCATTTTATCCCCTCGGTCATAACTCCTCCACCAGTTGCCCCTCGCTCCCTCCTCCTTGCCCATAAAGGCGAGAGGTGGGAAGGGAAAGGTTTCCCCAGCTCTGTGCAGAAATGCTCAAGTGTGTCAAAAGACAAAGCCTGTCCCCTTTGCAACCCACCAGCTGCTGCTGCCACAAAAGCAGGGAGAGGAGGGGGGCCAGGAGCGTGGGGGGCACTTTGTGACCCGAAAGGAAAAACCTTGAGAAAAGAACAGAATAAATATCCCCTCCTTCCGCCCCTTCTTAACAAGAGGGGACAGAATTAAACACTTTTGTTAAGTGAGGGGCTGTCCCCCACACCAGTTAACACGGCTCCTGCGCCCTGTCCTGGTGTCGGACTTTAACTCACTCTGTGTCGTGTCTTTCTCTTCACGGGCAGAAAATTCAATTAGTCTCGAGCAAATGCCTTCCTAAAGGACACAGAAAACGAAAATAAAGAGGAGAAATCTGCTTTCATCCTGTACAGAAAGAGGCTTTGGGGGGGAAATACAGATTAGGGAGATAAAGAGGCAGGTTTAGGGCTTTCAAAAGGGGTTCTCTCTCTCTCTTCTTTTCTTCTTTTCTCTTTTCTTTTCTTCTCTTCTCTTCTCTCTTCTCTTCTCTTCTCTCTTCTCTTCTCTTCTCTCTTCTCTTCTCTTCTCTCTTCTCTTCTCTTCTCTCTTCTCTTCTCTTCTCTCTTCTCTTCTCTTCTCTCTTCTCTTCTCTTCTCTCTTCTCTTCTCTTCTCTCTTCTCTTCTCTTCTCTCTTCTCTTCTCTTCTCTCTTCTCTTCTCTTCTCTCTTCTCTTCTCTTCTCTCTTCTCTTCTCTTCTCTCTTCTCTTCTCTTCTCTCTTCTCTTCTCTTCTCTCTTCTCTTTTTCCTTCCTTTCTTTTCTTCCTTTTTTATTTTGGTTTGCTTTTTTGTCTTTCTTTTTCCTCCCCACCTACCCTCTCTCCCTTTCTCTCTCCCTCTCTTGTTCTTTCTCTCCCGCAGCCCTCTGATGACCAAAGCCTGATCCCACACACCCCACTGCTGAATCAATCCAAACCCCTACGTAAGCAGAACTGTGTTTGCCTTGCTGTGAGTAAGACTCCAATCCAGCCCTGGGTTTTTGCCTGTCCATGCAGCTCCTCCATCCAGGTACAACGATACCCCACTGCCAGGAAAAGGGAAGGACTGATGCCGGGAACACTTCCCTGCTGGGCCACCCCTCCTACAAGCCAATGGACTTGGGGATTTCTGTAGGAGCACTGGCAATCAGCGGCCACTGGAAAGCCGGAGAAACTTTTCCAGTGGCTCCACGTCAAGGACCAGCTCCCTGCGTGTGCTGGGCTCGGGTGCTGCGGGCTGGGCAGGGTGCCAGGGGGGCACGGAAGGGCTGGTGCCTCCTCCACGGGGCACTCGGGGTTTGTCACGCCCGGTAAGAGAGGGCAGCGTTTCCCGGCGATCACACTTCCTGCTCTTGATTGCAGATGCTGGTGTCTAATCACCACTTCCTCCCCTGCCTCTCGCCCCGCACCGGGCTCAGGGCTCCCTCGCAGCCCAGGGCAGGTTGGCAACATCCCATCCTCCAGGTTCACCTCCCACAACTGGTTTTCCCCATGTTGTTCACCTCCTCCTCCTCCTCCTCCTCCTCCTCTTCCAAGAAATTCCTCTTCACGTGCTGGTCTGCTCCTCGGCT
Source organism: Atrichornis clamosus (assembly GCA_013400975.1). Taxonomy (NCBI): domain Eukaryota; kingdom Metazoa; phylum Chordata; class Aves; order Passeriformes; family Menuridae; genus Atrichornis; species Atrichornis clamosus. The sequence goes on from WBMZ01003995.1 coordinate 78,220, forward strand.
GCCAATGCTCTGGAGCAAGGGCTGGTGCCTGATATTGCTGCCTGCCAGAGATAAGAGCTAATCTCTGTTTTATGGTCATGAATAAAACTTGCAGATCAGAGTCTCTGTGCGGAAATCAGGACCATATAAACCCTCACGAGAGGAGGGAGGGGGGCTGGCAGCACATCCCGTTTACTGAAGCTGTTGTTTTTTTGTGAGCCTGCCCTTACAATGTACCAGGCTTCACTGGCAGGAAGGTAGAGCTCAGCAAGCACTGGGCAAGAGGGACCAAATGTATTGGTGGGGCAGAATACTTCATTTTTTGACTCATGAGAGGCTGGGCGTGGGGAGAGCTCACCCATGAGCTCACCCATGAGATTCTCCTGAACACAGCCTTCTGCGAGGTATGAGAGGCAGATGAAAAGAGAAGCACTGCTTCAGATGAGAACATGATTTTGTGCTGCAATAGCTCGCAGTAGTCCTGCACCATGTCATCTTGCTCTGGCTGAAAGCTGGAGAGGTGGAAGAACAGTTCAAAACCAGTACGGCAGCAGCTGAGCACTGATTAATCAGTTACTCGCTCCTAGCCCCGAGCTCCTGTGAGCTGCTTTCATCTCCGAGCCAAAGGAAAGGATGGATCATTCTTCAGCAGCTTCCTCTGCAACATCTGGGCTCCACAAGAGCCAGCTCTGGATCTCTGGGAGCAGCACAGCCACCACAGCCCTCCGGGGCATGTGATACTCCCACTGTCCAGCGCCATGGATGCATTCAAGGAACCTACTGATCTTCAGCATAGTCTTGGTGCCACCAACAGCTGTTTTTCTGGCCCTGATTCACGTTTTGGATCTCTCCAACATAGATAACCCAGTGTGCTTCAGCCTCCTGTGCCCCTGATGTCTCAGGCTGAGCACTAGCCACAGCTTAAGGAGTCTAAAGAGAGGAGTGGCAGACACTACCTCATGCCAAGTCCCTCATGGTTATCCACTGTGGCCTCCTTGACCATTGCCCTGGACTCTTGTTCTTCTGAGGTCCTTTATTCCCTCCCTTTAAAAAACGCTTTTTCCTTGCTGTCCCTCCCATAAGCAGGGCTACCAGGCTCCACACTCCCAGGAGAAATTCCCACTCCTCTTCCCTTCATGGTCTGACGAGACAAAGTAGAAAAAATGGTCAGAGGGGAGAAGAAAGGAGCTGGTTTTGAAATGAATAGAAGCTGCTGGTCAGGCTGCCACTGAACAGACAAAGGCTTTCCAGCATGTAGCTGCTTGTCTAGGCAGGGAAATTAATTGGAACAGCTTTTCCAAATTAGCTGCATCTGATGATGATAAAAATAATAAAAACAAATAGTGGATTAAGTTAAATTAGGAAAAAGCAGCTTTATTCTGGAATAGGCGTGTCCACATTCCAGCATATTTTATTCCACAATAGCAGCTTTGCTGTGCTGCTTTGTGCAGACAAGCCCCAACACCAGCCCTGTGCACGTTCCTGCTCCTCCTCTGCAGGGCAATCCTGCCTGCTTGCTCTCCCCTCCTGCTGCCAGAGGCTCCTCCAGACTTTCTCCTTCAGGTTGCTATTTTTCCAGCACGTCTCTCTGCCTGAAAGTCCTGCAAGAACCTGGCCCAGGCTGTCTTGTGGGCTTTGGTGTTTCTCATCCCAGTGAAAGCTGCCCCCAGCCCTTTCCAAACATGTGTGTGACCCTGCTGCCCCTGATCCCTGCAACAACCTCCTGCCCAAATTTGGATTAATTCCCCCTTTGAAAATTCACTTGGTTCCTTTGCTTAGCACCCAGACTTTTTTCCCTGAAAGCTGGCTCCCAGATTGCACAGGCAGCTTGTCTGCCTTCAGCTTAGCTCCTAAATGACATCTGCACACACACACAAAAATCCCAGATTTATTTTGGATGGGGAAAGATGAGAATTTGGCACACACAACCAAACTGCGACCTCTCTGACCATGCTGCATTTGCAGAGCCTGGTTGCTGGATCCCATTTCATTGCTGCCAATTCCATGGGCTCAGTCTCCAGTGGGGTGAGCAGGAGTGACTTCACTGACCATACGGCGATACGACATCTTATATCAGATTAGGATCTTGCCCTTTCTATTAGAAGAAAGACATAATTTTAATTATCTTGACATGTTTATCACTGTGAGCCTGGGCCCGTTATCTCCACGGGTTCATTCTCAAGTGTGCAGAGCTGCAAGAACAAGATTGTCTTTTAGTAAAATCCCTCTTGAGGTATTTCTGCAGCTGCACTTTGTGTCAAAGGATAAAAAATGTGCAGGGCGACTTTCCTCGCATTGTTGAGCGGGAGTAGCTGCTGTTTGCTGCGAGCCATTGCCTACACAATGGGGCTTCAGCTATTACAGCTAATTTATGGGTCTGCATGTGTTTACCCTGTCAAACTGGCTTGCAGGGAGGGTTTAAAGACATTTAAAAAACGGTTTATGTAAGTTTTCCTAAAAATTGCTTTGCTGTGTGGACTGAAATGTAAGAGCTGCTGGTTTGCTGTAGGTCAGGCTGACTCCAGGTCCATCCTGATCCCATGCAGCAAATCTGGGACTCATCCCAGAGCCTGGCTGTGCCCTGCAAGAAGGGCAGCACCACTGTGCCACCCATCCTCTCATGGGAGCATGAGCAGTTTAATGAGTTGCCCATCATCGCTCAAATTCAGCTACCCCATCTCCCTTGCCAGGGTGCCCATAGCCAGATCCTATTGCCTTTTTTTCTTTTTTGACCTTCATACCATCTCCACAAAGGTTTTCTTTTTTTTCCTTGACATTTTCCATGTGTATTTGGAAAAGACTTAAAACTTCTGCCTTGTGGACTGCTGAATTACCTGCCTGATTCTGCATCAATCTCACTCTTAGATTGACCAAAGTCCTCAAGCAGATTTCCTTCTCCCTGTTTGACCAGCTGGGTGGTTTGCATCAGACACAGTAAATTCTTGGTGAATTATTATTTGTGTTTATTATTTGCTACACCAAAGGGCCCAAGCATCCTAGGCATGGGGTCCTTGACCAACCCACAGAAAATATTCTCCCTTTCCCACCAAGTTTTACGATCAAAGAACAAAACACAAGATAACTGAGGCTTGTCAAAGAGCCCCAGACCACAGTGTCAGCCAGCCCTAAATAGTCCCAGCATCATCAGCAGGGATAAAAATAATTCTAGTGAGGTTCATTTTCATTATTATTCTGCCAAAATATATCTTCTCCAGCGTATGACCTCGCACCAGCCCCACTCCCAAAGTTGCCAGGAGCAGCCTTCCTTCTTCCTCCTCTTCCTCATCCCTGTCCCGCCACTCCCATCCCCTCGGGGACCCCCGCCCGCCCCTCCCGCCGGCCCTGGGGTCCCGCAGGTTGCAGCAGCAGAAGGCAGCGGCGGGGGCCGGGTGACCCCTCACTGCCTGGAGCCCCCGCCGGGCCCGGGCTCTGTGTTTGTTTGTCTAACGCGGCCGAAAGGGCCGGTCCCGGCCGGCCCCGCTCGGGTGGCAGCCAGCTTCATCCCGGCCGTGCTCGTGCTCTCCCGCCTGGATCCCCGGGGCCGGGAGCGTGCTCTCCCCAGACGCCAGCTCTCGCCACGTTTTTCTGCCGGGCTCTGTGAAGGTCAAGGCAGAGCCCCGTCAAACCCAGCTCTAGCAACACGGGAAGGAATAAGGCAGCAATAACGTGTCCAGGATAATATCTCAGCTCCTTGGTAAGCCTGGGGCAGCATGGAAGCAGCCCAGGAAGTGGCTGGAAGTGGTGCTGTCCCCTCCACACCTGTGCTCAGCCGTTTAGAACAATGTGGGCATCTGTCAGTGCCCTGTGTTGCTCCACGGGGACCCATCTTGGCCTTCCATCCCTGTGCTGGGGGATCAGGGACCTTGCTCAGGCAGGTACAAAGTGCTGCTGGCAAAGGCAGAGCGACAGGTGAGGGTGGCAAGGAGAAATTGCTCATGGTCGCAGGGAATGTGCAAGATCATAAAAGCAACTGTGATCTGTAATTATCAAGAGGAGGTTGGTGAATCAAATACAGTAAATGGGTTATGAGAAGGAGAAAAAGAACAATGTGGCCACTGATTTTTAATTTTTCCTACAACAATCGGGGGAAACATATCTCCAGAGTCAGGGTGCAAATTTAATTTTACCCTTTACTCTCCTTGCCATCATTCAGTGGAGCACAATGGCACAGACACAGTCTCGGATGTTTCTCCTTCCCCTGAGGGATGCCTGCTTGCTCTGGTGTGGCAGAGCCCATATCCTGGGATAAATGCCCTAATCCCAGGGCTAGAAGAGGAGATTCCCTTGGTGGGCTCCTGTCTCCTATGGCCTTTAATTCACTGTTATAAGTGGGAGTACTGCAAGTCTCACCAGCACACTGATGGTGTACAGAGCTACTCTGCCGAAGAACTGCTTCGTTTATAGAGAGCAGACAAAAGCCAGAGACAAAACTAAGGCACAAAGCAGGGACCTGACATGCCCAAGTGTGCTGGCAAGGAGAGGGCAGAGGCAATAAGTCACTCTGCTGCAGTGGCAAATCCTCTGGCAGCAGTGAAGCAGAGCTCAGCCCTGCTCACCTCTTCAGGGGTGAGGGTCAGAGGGAGCATGGGGATGCCACGGGGCTCACAGAGCAACCCTGCCAGCCCCAGGGCTCATCCCACGGCCAACGCAAAGCATGACACTGTGAGAGGGGAAGCCTTCAAGAAGCAAACCCCTTCTCCTGTTGGAGCAGAATTGCTTTCATAGCTGCACCCCAGCACTTCCCAGCCTCTCTGTCTTTTGCTTAATTAACTACAGAGCTTGTATGATTTTCTTTTTTTAGGGTAAAAAAAAAAAAAAAGAGAGAGAGAGAGAAGGAAGAGAGAAGAAAATCAGAGAATGCAATTTTTGAAAACGCCCCCCGCCTCCGCGGGATCGCACGGATTTGCAGCCCCACGGCTGCTTCCGCCACCGCCCGCCCCCGCAGGACACCGGCGCTGGCCCGGCTCCCCCGCACACAGATGTGGGCTTCCCCCGGGCCCCCGGCGCTGCGCTGGGAAAGGCCAAACCTGCTATGGTCCTTTCACAGCTCTGTCAAGAACATCACCCCCCCGCTGGGTCATCCCCCGCATCCCGCACCGTCCCGCAGTGGCAGCCCTGAAGTGGTGGGAAGCACTTCGTCCCCCGCTCCATCTTTCCTCAGAAGGAAGGATTCCCGGTAAATAAACAGCAGCTGTTGGTGGACTGGATCTGATGGCTTTTTCCCGTTCTCCGACCAGCTCTGTGATTGCATCCAGGTGTTGGGAGCTGGCGCTGGAGCACTGAGATGCTGGGACAGGTTTGGCATCGTTCTGCTTGAACAGTGTTGGCTGTGGTGGGGTGACTCAGGGCTGACCCTTGTCACTGAAAGACAAGACTCTGTGGGGTGAGAGCAGCCATGCCTCAAGCCCCGGGGCTGTCTGCAGCAGCGAGGCAGTTTTGGGGAGCTCAAGAAGCTGGTCACCATCCCCAGTGCCCTCTCCTCCCATTTACCCAGCTGTCATGTCCCTCTCCTCAAGACATGGTCCTTGTCACATCAGGCTGTACCAAAGCCAGCAGCGGCCCTCGATCTTGGTGGAAACTTGGCTTGAGACACCGGAAACCCAACACAGTTTCACTTTGGTTTGTTGCTTTGAATTTTTTTTATGTTGAGCGAGACCTACAGATCTGAGATCAACCCAAGTTCAAGGGCCTTTGCAGTCTAGTCTCCATCCCTGCCTGGGGAATACCCTGGGGAGTCTCACAGTTGCCCCTGGTGTGGGTGGCAGTCCCCCGGAGCTGCAGGGATGCTGATTGAGATGAGGAGTGAGAAGATTCAGTGTAGCTCATACTGCATGGTAGCTTTGAGCTGTCCCACAGGGACCCACAGGGGCCCACAATGCCCACGAGTGAAAGTGCGAAGTTGCATTTTCACTCACTGGGGAGGGATCTCAGTCACAGGTGAAAGGGGTCAGGGTGGCCCAGCAGTCACATCCCATGGCTGCACCCGATGCCATCTTCTTTCCTAACACCCACGATCTGCCCGCCCTGGTCATGCTGACTCCTCCATCAGGGCCTTTCTCACAATGGAGTACAAACCAGAGCTGTCCTCCCTCTGCAGTGCCAGTGTTCTCACCAGACCCCAACAAAACCTGACACATCCCCATGCCCACTGTCCTCCTGCTGCTCAGGGACGCTTTGTCTCCTGCACTCTGCACCCGCCCTGGCAATGGCACGGCGCACTCGGCAATGAATCACTGTCTGGCACGGACAGCACCCCTCTCCATACCACACCTGCCACGCTTTGGTTCGCCCTTCCCCTGGACAAGTTTTTCCCCCTCCCTTTGAGAGTGGCTCTTTTCAGCTCCCCATGGAAGGAGCCTGTTCTCCCGGTGATGGATTGCACCTGATTTCAATATCAATGAGGCTCTGCCTGCACAGCCCCGAGCAGCCTGTTTAGCCGAGGTTTGTTAACAGGATCACCCTCCTCCTCCCTTCCCTCCCTGCTGCCCGCTACTCTCCACGAGGAGCCGAGGCAGTGGCTGATCCATCCCTGGGAATGGGTTCTCCTACCAGCCAGGCAGGCCGTGCTGGTGATGGGGGTGTGATGTACCAGATGCAGGGATGGCCTTGCGGTGGGGTTTGCTGACGGCTGTTCAGTCGGAGAAGGGTGGTTAGCATGGGGTCTCCACTGCTGAGAATGTCACCCGAGGAGACGGACGTTGCCATGGTGCCTCTTCTCCCTCTGCCGATTAAAAAAAAAAAAGAAAGAGAAGAAAAAAGATGATCCTTTCTTTTCTCCCAGGCTTTTATCTTCCCCTCTAAGGCTGTTGCTCTGAGTCCTGTGTCGAAAGCATCCATTGCTAAAGGAGCCAGAGGGAACCATAAATTCAAGCAACCATGAGTGATGCCTCTTACCCCACACCCCATCCAATGATGGGCTTTTGTTCTCCCCACTGGCAGCGATTTATGGTCCTCAAGCCAGAGCTGTTCCCAAGAGTGCTGTCACTCCTGTCCCCAGACTGACAGACAAGCCACTGAAGAGGCACCGAGTGTGTTTTGGCATTGCCATACCTGCCCCAAAAACAGCAGCCTTGCTATGTGCCAAAGCCAGCCTGAGCGGATGCCCACTGCTCTGCAGGTTGTATGTCCCGCAGGGATCAGAGTCATGATGACAGCCCCCTGCTAACTGGCTTTTCAAAGCTGTCCTGTGGTTTGGAGAGCCTCGGCTCCATTCCCATCGCATGTGCCAAAGGGGTGTCTGTTTCCCCACGAGGTGCAGCCTGGCGAGCTGTGAACAGGCTCCTGACTGCCAGGCTGCAGTTCGTTGGGAGCGTCCTATGGGCTTCTCCCGCACTAAAAATCCTCTGCTATACTAATATCTTACCTGAGAGAGCAGAAAAGAAAGAAACTCTATTGATATCAACCTCTTGCACTGAGAAAGTGCAAGTGAAATCGTCCCAGAAAAATATATCCTTCCAAGCCACCCTGGCTGTCGCTTGTGGTCAGATGAGAGCCCAGTTGAGGAGAACGGAAAGTCCCATGGAAAAGGTGAAGAAGTGATGTGAATTACTCATCCATCTCTGGCTGGCCCAAAGGGCAATCCCCTAGCTCTCCATGTGAGTGCAGGACACTTAAATCCATGCCTATCTCTGGGGATCTTACAGGACTGCTGAGCCAGAGGCAGCATCTGTTCCCCCCCTCTCCCCTCCCCAGAGTTTAGTTAAGGTTCATGTCATGGAGAAGAGGAAAAGGAAAACAGGGCGAGGGGAAGCAATGCAAACTGTAAAAACAGTGAAGGACTCCTCCAGTGCCCTGGGGAACTGAGAAATGGGAATGGGGGTCTAAATTTTCCAACAGGAAAAATAAACTCTCCTGATGAGCCAGGGAGGTGAGTCCCCCTGGATGAGGTCAAGACAATCTGAAAGTTTGGGACTGCCAAACAGCTTGTCCTCTGCAACACCCAGCTTTGTCCCTTTGATACCTGGGCTCGTGTCTCCCATACCTTTGGCTGAGTTTTGGACTTTTGTGGTTGTTTCTGTGCTAACACTCCTCCAGGCATCTAGGTGAGAGCCTGTGCTACTGCTGGTGTAGCCCATGTAGATCCTGTTGCTGGGATAACAGCACAGCTATACCACACCAGCTCTCACCAGGATCTGGCTGGGTAAATTTGACCCCATAAGTGCCCTGTTGCCCTCTTTTTATTTATTATCTGGCACCTGTTGTCACACACAACACAGCATGGCAGCACAGATGATCGCGTTGCCTCCAAGCCCTGTGGTTACACCCCATGACAGCACCCCATGAGCCAAGGGCACGGCTTGACTTCCCACCATGGTGCACATTCACCAGGGTCCCTGTGGCAGCAGCTGGAGCTGCTGTCCAGGCTTGGCTCTTGTCCTGCAGACAGAGGTGGAGATGAATTTTCCTCTTCTCCATGGCTCGCATGGTGACAGCAGCTGTGAGGGCACGGGGATGCATCTTTCATATTGGTCATCAGTGCTCTTGACTGACCAAGGCTTTACCCCTGGACTCCTCTACCCGGAAGCGGAGAAGGTTTTTGCTGACTTTTTCTAGAGATTCACTTTCAAGACTGGGGCTGAGCAAGCTGCTGGGGAGGTGCCAAAGCTGCTGCTTCGGAGACCCGCTCCCCGCCGGGGCCGCGGGGGCTGTTGGCAGCGAGAGGAGCAGCTGCGCACAAGGCGCTGCATCACGGAGGTGGATGTAGGTGGGGCCCGATGGCGGGCGGTTCGTGCCCTGGGGCTGCTCTTCGCGGCGGTGTCTGACAGCTGCTGGCAGGTATGGGCTGGCCGGCAGGATCAGCGCTGTCTGAAACACAAATGCGCACCAGAAAAAGGCGCCGGGAGGCAGGGATGGGTAAGCACGCCGGAGTCTTCTTGACAGCTGGATTTCCTGTGCCTGTGCCAGCTCCCTGACACAGGTCTCTCCCCAGGCCCTGTGCAGCTCCTGGGGCTGCTGCTGCCCTGGAGATGAGAGACTGGAGAAATCCGGGGTGCAGCGAAAGGTCTGTAAACCTCTCGTTGTACCAGCAACTTTCCCAAAGGATTTGCCCAAGTGCTCCCTGCCGGGGCGGGACTGCAGGGAGCAGCAGCTTTAGCCCTCAAGCAGAGACTGTGATGGAAATACTCCAGCAGGTCTCCAGGTGGAAAGTAAAACCTCTTCCAAGCCCAGCTCCCTGCAGAAGTTTCCTGAGGGCTAATCTGGAGGCTGTCTAGGGATCTAACCTTGCACGGGTGAGACGTGCAGCCGCCTTCCGCACCCACTCCTCCCACCAATCCACAGTCCACAAAACAGAACTGGGATCACACGAGCTGCATCTCTGTGGGTTTTCCAAGTAAACTCCTGGGAAGACTAAATAGTATTGATCTCTCCCCTTTCTTCTCTGGAATTTCCCTATGTGTATGGGTTTTTCCATCCAGCCTGCACATCATAGCAAGGAATCCACTTTTGGTAGCTCCCAGTCCATTTGTAGGAAGCATGAACACAGCTTGAATGATGATGCCAAGTTGTACCACGTGCCCATCAGGCACTTTTGGCAAGTTCTGGAAGTGAGTAAAACGTGGGACTGACATGTATAGAGACATCCGTAATATTTTCCCGGGCAGCTTTGTGGCATGCAGGGCATCAGCATTGTGGTTAATTAAACTGTGGTCTCCACAGCAACCGGGCAGGAATAGGAGGAATTATATATTTGCTTTTATTTATAGTGGCAGCCTTCATCCTGAGATTAAATGGGAACCAGCCCCTCTCCCTGCACACACAGCAGCTCCGGGGCAGCTTCTGTAGCAGGAGAGGGAAGAAAAGGCTGCTTGTTTCTCAAGATGCCCTTTACTTATTCAAGTTCCTTCTACGTGGTTTTATTCAGCTGCATCTTACACCAGGCATCAAACAAGCCCCAGACTATTATGTGCTGAAAGTTTTCCCTGTGGAGAAAGCTGCTTGGATCCGCCTTGTGTTTTCCAGTCCATCTCCCCAGTGAGATATACAGGCAAGTTAAAACAGGCAGATTTCAGCAGGGCCCAGAAGAGAGGATTGTGAAGGATCTGCCAGGCGTGGAAGGGCTGCCTCCCCTTGCTCCCTGTCCTTCCCAGTGGAAATCAGGAAGGTTGCTGCTTTCCCAGCTTCCAGCTTGTGGGTTTTCTCCCACACCAGCACCCAGAAGCCCAATGCGGGTCCCTGGCAAGCAGGAGGAAACTCCTCACACTGCTGGTGGGGTGAGGAAGTGATGGGGATCGACACAACAGGGCTCCAAGCAAGGGTGGGGACTTTGCTGCTAATGTGAGCTGAAGGCTGGTTAGGCAAGGGCTGCTCACAGACCCGGCGTCCCTGAGAGTGCTCCCTCCCACCTGGCCCTAAAATATCCCCAGGGCTTGGGAACCGGGGGCAGGGTTGGGGCACCTCTTTCCTCAGGGGGAAATTTTTCCATATCTAGAGCTGGAGAGTTTATCCAGTGGCCAAGAACGATCCCCAAGGGTAGATTACTCACCTTGGTGATGGGCTTAATGGTTTTCTGGACTATTTGAGGTTCCAAGAATTTGCATCCAAGCCTGGCAGCAGAGTTTATTCACTAAATGACCCAAAAAAGGGAATTTGCAGAAGCAAGAGGTTTAGGTGAGACATTGGACTAAGTATGGAGGCAAAAGGAGAAGAGACAGTGAAGGAAAAAGGGGAAGAGAAAAGGAGAAGTTTGTGAGGTGAAAAGGCTTATTTTAAGGTTCTTTGGGGAAGAGGTTCTTCACCTTTATCCAGACCAACCACTCACACTATCGTTTTGAAAATTTCTGTTTACAGAAGCTTGGCCCAGGAGCTGAGCTGCCTCTGGCCAACAGGATTGGGTTCACTTAAAAATGTGCCCTTTTGTGGGGAAGCAACAATGTGCAAATCCAGGACAAATGCAAATGCACAGCTTCAGCCAAAACAAGGGAGGGAGATCATTTGGAAGATGTCGAAACATCTTGTTTCAACATTTTTTTCAAAACAAAGTGTGCTTTTTTTCCCTCCCTTCTTTATTTCAAAACAGATTTTCTTATTTGAACTGTGCTGCAAGCCAAAAGGAGAAGAAAGGTTAAAAAGGTGCAAAGGGAAGGAAACATTGTGGATTTGGTTGGAGGGATGTTTCAGGTTGAGCTGAAACAACTTTTTTTTTTGACATCTTACCAACTTTTTTCCACTTGGTGTTTTTTTTGGCGCAGAGAGCAAGCAGAGAAACCCCATCCCGTGGAGCACCCCTGCCAACCAGGGATGGAGTTTGCCATACAGCCACCCCAAAATACCCCTCTGCTGCTTAAAATAACCCATGTTTTTCCTTTTCTCTGCCAAATTTTCAGAGCTGAGAACGCAGCATCTCTCAGTCTCTCCGCCTGCTGAGGAAACACATCGGGCGAAGAGCAAATGCTCCCCGGGGTCAGAAGTCCCCTGCGTCCCCGAGGGGAGCCAGCTGCTCCATCCCAACGGTCTCCCACCTTCCCTCACCCCCGGCACCGCTCTGTTTTTCCACTGGAGCATGCGGAGCCCCAGCGGCCGAGGAAGAATACGGCCCTTTGTGTGAGCTGAATACGGGCCATGTGTTGCGCTAATGCTGCCGGTGAGCCCACCCCGAGCTGCGCATTCAGCCCTAGATTAGCGCAGCTATCAGGACACATTTAGATATGGACGATTTCCTCCGCCGTCGCCGGCGAGGGGGGACGGAGTGTGGGAAAGCTCTTCCCTGGGCGCGGGGCCCTTCTCTCGCCCATCGCGGCCCAATCCCAGAGCCGGGGGCCGGTTGTTAATCGGATTCCCACCGCGCCAGGCGAGATACAGCAGCGGCGTGTGACCTCCCGGAGGTGCGGGGCGGCTGAGGAGCCCTGTGGGAACCAGGGCGAGGAAGGCTCTGGTAGAAAGGAGGAGATTTTTCAGGGTTCAATAACCAAGGTCTTTTCCAGCAGGCCACTGTGCCTTGCAAGCTCGCATCCCACCTGTGATGTCCCCAGCTCATTCCACCCCCCCCCCGCAGACAGCCCACCGGAGCGGAGCAGTGTTAACCCTTGGTGGCCTTGGTGACTGGAAATTGATCTGGAGGGGCAGAAAACATGTGGGGGAGGAAAGGGAGAGGCAGATACCTCACCTCAGTAGAAGCAGCATCATCCTGTGCCTGTTAATAGGCTGAAAGCCCCCCTGCCCAGGCAGGAGGGTTGGATCCAGCCTGGAGCAGCAGTTGTTCACCTGCTACGTCATGGGCTCCACAGAGCTAAGCAAGTGTGCAGGTGCTACGTCCTCCATACAGTCCAGATCTTGTGTTCTCTGCCCAAAACAGGGGTCTTGTGTGGGAACACCCTGCCAGGTGGGACTGAGTTCTCCTTTCTGTTACTGGAGGGAATATGGGCAATAGAGAAATTATGTGGTTTCTTCCCCATCAGCAACATGGCAGGGACTACCAGACAGGACTTCTGGGTTCCTCGCTACCCTAAAACCTCCCTGTTTGGGGCAAATGTGTGTAAATATATGCTGTCGTAAATATAAGGCATCAAGAGCAACACTGCACAGGCAGGGCTGTAGCTGTGACCAGGAGGGCAGACCCAGCCTGGGCCACGGCTCCCGGCTCCCCGCACTGGGCTCTGTGTCACCCCCTCCCAGCAGCGGCTGTGGGGGGCCTGGTGCAGGGATGGGCTGCCATGGGGCCACAGTCTCAGAGACCTGCGGGCAGACACGGCCTCTCCTGTGCCCTCCGCCAGATCTGAAGCACCTGGAGCAAACATGGCCTGCCTTGATTGATGCCCTGGGCATGGGGACCATTAGGATGGTATCAGGATGGCTCATGGAAACCTTGGGACAGGCTTTGGGGGATGGGGCTGCGTTGGCTCGTGGGAATCGGCTGCGGCGGAGAGCAAACCCCTGCGGGGACACTTCCAAAGCAAGTGCCAATCCTGCCACCTCCTCCTCCCACCCCTGCGGCGCCTCCGCACCCGCTCCCGTGCTGCCTGCGGACCCCCGCCGGGAACGGGCTCTCACTCCCCACCTTCCCAGAGCGGGGAGGAAGGACGGCAAACTTCACACCATCGTGTCAGGCAAGCTCCCAGGACACCTCCACAGCATCCTGCCCCTCCACTCCCGTGCCTTCTCACCCACCTCCTGCCCCTCCCTCAGATGTTACTGTAAAGACATCAGTGGCAGTAAAGAGGTTAATGAGTGTGGGAGGAGGAGGCGGGGGAGAGGGAAGCGGTTCCCATGAACCGGGTCCAAGGCTTATACAGCCTCCTCAGCAAAGCAGAGCATCTGGCCCTGGGGTTCATTTGCCCTGGAGCAGATGGTCCTGTCCTCCATCCATGCGGCCGGGCCGGGCTGTGGCTGATGCTGAGCCCCAAAGAGCCTTTTGTCACTTGGAGATTTCGCAGGAGATGAGGCTGAGCCGCACGGGGGGGAGGGAGAGGGGCAGGAAAGAGGTGCCTGGGAGAGTTCTGAAGCTCTCTGTCGGAACAGGTTCCCATAAGTGTTTTTTTCTAATATAAAAATCCTTCAGAAGTCAGTGCTGAACCCTTAAGGAAGAGCCCCCATCTTTAGCTGTGCCCACCTCCAGCTCACTTCTATCCCAGGGGACCAGTGTCCCAGCCACAAAGTGGCACCTGGATCTCCTGGTTCTCGCGCCATTGAGTGCACAGGCATCAGTGTGGGGAGGAGAGCCTGGCCCTGGTCAGCCTGCCTGGGCACGTTGTCTTGCTGGAAGGAGGGTTGGCACGTTCAAAGCCTCATGTCCGGCTCTGTCTGCCTTGTCACACTGCCTGAGCAGGCTCAGCCAGGAAAGGCTGGGAGCTCCTGTTGGAAGAGGCTTTGGGGAGAAAAGTCACATCTTCTGTCACCTCCTCAGGGCCACCGTGCTGGTCTCCCAAGGCCCTGAGGGGTAGTTTGGGGATATCCTTCCCATAGCAGAGAGTTAGAGCCACAAAACCGGTTGCTACATTCACTGTTCATGCTGCTGAGCAAGGCATTTGGTGGAGAATACCCTTGCCAAGGATGCTGCAGAAAAAGATTTATGACATGATAGTTTAAGGATGTAACCAGAGCTGAACTTAGCAGGTTCCTGGTTTCCTAAGAAGAATCTCCCTTCAGTACACAGGAGGTTTCCCTGCCTGGGGCTGCTGGACGAGGCTGAAGCAAGGTCCTGGAGTAGGACCAGGTGTGAATCATGCCTGTGGTTTGCTTCCTTTCATGTGTGACATCTCTCTGTGGTGTCAGGAAGAACACAGGACTCCGTGTCCATCTACACTGGAGAACAACCTCCTTGCTTATTCCCCTCTGAAAAGAGAGTTGAGCTTCCTGACTCAGCCATATCTGGGCTTACAATCTCTAACAAAACAGCTCTGGGCCATGTCCTCGGCAGCTGTGACATGATTATTGTTACCAGAGGTTTCAGCAAACCCTCCCTCCTTTTGCTGTCCAAGGACTACAGCACTTTCTCATCATTTCTCCCTGTGCTGGAGGAGGATCCCTGAGACAGCCCTTTCCAAATTTCTGCTCTGGGTCTGAAGACCTGAGATCCTTCACTTGGATCTTTCCCCTTCCTTGGAGGACTTCATACTGTGGCACAGCTTCTTTAATCACAAAATAGTAACCCATACTCAGTGATGCTGGATGTTATGCAATGATTTTTAAAGATACCACGTCACTGGGATTTCTGGGACTTCCTTTGCTGAGGAAGTGGCGATCAGCTGTGCTGGCTCCTCCAGCCTTTCTCCTAAGACTGGCCCAGAGACCCACCTGTGCTGCTGGTCCTCTGGGTGTACGGAGGTAGAAGGAAAACTGAACTCAGTAGGGACTCCAGATGGACCTCCATCATCCCTGCTCTCCTGTGGAAACTGTATCTTCCACTGACTCTTTGCCAAGAATAAAGAAAATTGATGAAATCTGTGACTTTGCCCACACTCTCCTCAGCCCTCCAGGTCTCTGAGCTTCCAGGACAGCTGTAAGTTATTCCAGGAGAGTTTATATCCTCCCATCCTGCTGGGTTTTCCTACCTTGGCTCCACTATGTCCCAAAGGGAGGACAACACTAACGCAGGCCTTCCTCTGGAAGCCTGTTTACTAGAGGACGGGAGTAATTCTCCAGATGTGCTGGAGGGAAGTTTCTTTATCCAGGGACCTGCCCATCGTGCGTTTATATCCCCGCTCAGGCATCTTTTCCTCGCATGGAGGATGCGTGTGCTGGGCAGCCAGCCCGACTCGCATGAGCCTGGAGCTGCTCCCAAACACCTCCGAAGGGCCGTGTCCCACGGGATGCACGCTCCTGCACGCGGCAGAGGCTCGGCAGCCTGGGGAGACACCAACCAGCCCTGCACCGGGCTCACTGCCACCTCCCCAGCTTCTGCCTTGACATTTCTACCCATCTAAGAATGTCCCACCCCGTCCAGGGACATGGTGACAGGTCACGTCCCCTCCCCAGCCAGCCATCCTGGATGGCAGCTGCCCTGGCAACATCTCCCGCCTGCCTGTCCCATCATTTCCAGAAATGCTGGTGATTTCCCACCAAACTCAACGTGTTCAACCACACTGAGCTGCAGAGGCTGCCTCATGGCCTGGCAGTGGATTGCTCTTCCCAGAAGAGGTAGCAAGGAGCCAGCTTGATTTAGGGAACTGAGAATAATAAAAGGAAATGCAAGGAGCCGAAGTGCAATAGGAAGTGAGTGGCCGAATGCTAAAAACTGCAGGGGAAAGTCAAAGGCAAACAGCTGTGGTGCAGATGCTGAGCAGAACCGTGAGCCTCAGCTCTGCAGGCAGACCATGACCAACCAGCAGATTCAGCCTGGGAGGAGTAAATTGGTTTATCACTAAGGGAGAAGGTCATTTGTCACCTTAGGCAAAACCAGTGTGTCACAACTGGGAAGCTGCAAATTCTCTGTGGCATTGCACCGTAGTGCAGAGAAACCACAGGCGATGCTGAGGAGAGCAGCCAGGACACGGGAGGAGGAGGCTTTGGGCAGGAAGAGAAAGGTCTTGATCCAGCTACGTCCCACGTTTAGGTTTAAGCAAGTAAACAGTCACATTCATGTTCAAGTGCTTTAATGTTTTATTGGACAAGTATTTTTAAAGTGATGAAAAATCTGTGTGAATCCAGAGCAGAGGCTCGGCTGAGAGAAGAAGGAGGAACTGATCAGTCAGCACGAGAAGGCTGGAGATAAGAGATCAGTCAGTGACTGGTTTATATCAGTGAGGCTTCACTGGGGTTATGCAGCTCCTCAGCATGAGGAGCCAGAGGTGGCTCTGCATGCAGTAAATGCAGGCAGTATCTGTGCTAAATCAGGCATTTGAATGGGATTAGGTGGGGGGAGTGCTGATTTATTTGAGGAGAAGAGACACTGCACTCTCCTTGGACTTGTCAGTGCTCTAGATGTCATCCCATCCCAGGACAGGCAGGGTCATGCAGCAGCCAGGCTCTGTCTGTGTTGGATGGGGCTGGATATCCTCAGATGGGACACCCAGCAGCATGAGCTTGTGCTGCAGCAGAGGCTGAGGACCAATATCCCTTCCTGTGTCTCTGGGAAGCATTTAGCATCCCTGAAAATGCCTAATCACAATATAGTCAGAGATGGGAAAGCGTCTCCCACTTTTTGTGGGTTGTAGGTGCTTCGTGCCCAGGAGCAGCTCTGTCTGTCCATGCATAGGAGGGAATGGAGACAGTCCTGGGCTTTCCTCTGCCACTTCCCACTTGTCACTGCGGTTTTGAGGTTGTTGTTACTCCCCCAGGACAGAGCAAGGGATGACAAGATGGTTTCCTTGAGTTGCCTCCTCCTTGCACACCCGAGACACAAGCCCAGATTTGTACCTGGTGTCCCTGTCACCCCATTCCCTGCTGCTGGGTGTGTCTGTGTCTCACCCTCTCCGCCTCCACGCACGGGCTCAGGGATGCTTGCCAAAGGCGCAGGGTTTCCATCCATAGCTGCTCTATTGTGGACATCTGAGCACAGAAGGGAAAGCTCCGGCAAGCAGATGTCGGCACCGGCTCCTCCTTAGAGATCAGTCCCCCTGGAGCACGGGAAGAGCCTCCCTGGGGCAGGTCAGGAGCGCCGGTGCCTTTCGGCATTGTCCCCACCCCGCGGCGGAGCCGGGCGGGCCGCGGGTTCCCACAGCTGCGCCACAATGGAGGCACGACAGGCTCCTCTGGGGACAAAACCTAATCTGAGAGATACCGGGGCTGAGAAAGCTCTTCCTAAAAAAGACACGGTCAAAAGCTCCTGGATGCCCTGTGTCCACGGACACCCGATATGCCCGCTCCCGGTATGATTACCTGCAGGCAGGCTTTGTCCGCTCTGGCTCCCCTGAATGTCACACTTGTTCCCAAATACCAGCGGGGAACAATGTGGGGGCAATGCAAGGAAAAGCCTCCTCTGTCCCTCCCAGTCTGAAAGTAAATATCAGATGCCAGTGCTGAAGGGGAGGGAGGGGAATGGCGAGAGAGGAGACAAAAAGGAAAAAGCCGGGGGTTGAGAAATACCTCGGTGAAACTGGGTCATGGCTATAGGGTGACAGGCAGAAAAGGATCCCTGTTCTCAGGGAGGGTGAGCAGATGCCTCTGCCCAGCAGCTCCTCTCTGCTGGTGGCCTCACAAGCAGACAGGGTTGGAGGGTGCCAAGGAGAAGGGGAAACACAGAGCCATCTCTGCCTGTGCCTCCAGCTACCCTGCCCAGTGTTTTGTGTGGAATGAGGTGCTGGAATACTACCCATAAAATCCTTCCTGGGCCCCGAAAAGGGCAACCATGATGAGATCCAGCAGAGATTGGATGGCAGTGGGTGGTGGTGGAGTTGGCTTCACTCTGCCACACTCAGACCCTCCTCATGCTGCTGCCACCATGGCAAGAGACACCACCTCTGTGGGGACAAAGAAGCTGCATAGGGTCTCCTGCAGGATCTCCCTCGTCTGCCCAGCTTCCGGACCCTTCACAGCACACATGGATCTAATAGCCTCTTCCCCACGGACTGCCTGGACATGAGCCGGAAACAATGTGATTTTCCATCCTTATCTTCCCTCCCGGTTGATGGTGAAGTCAAGTCCTCTTCAGTCCCCTCTTTCCTGTAGGCCACACATGGATTCTTCCTCTCTCAACGAGCCCCTTTGTCCCTTGAAGGGGATGTGTGTCCAGCTGAATGTGCTGCTGGGCCAGCAGACTTGTCACTGGTTCTCCTGTGTCCTGTCCCAGATGGGGAGATGGTCCTCCCAGCATTCCCATGGTCCCTGGAGCTTGGGCAGCACAGGCAGGAGCCAGGCTTTATCAAAGACTTGCTGGAAAGGCAAATAAACACGGTCACGGATGCGGTCACTATTGCTGTGCGTCCTCTTCACGCAGCCACAGGACATCCCCATTCTCTTCCCTGCCTGAGGGTGGAAGGGAAAATCAGCTAAAAATGCATGTTTGTGTCAGCATGGCTGTCCTTGACCCCGGCAGCCAAGGGACACTGACCTCAGCAGCAGGTCCAAGCCAGGGAAATGGGGTAGGAAAAGATGCTTTTCTAGGAATTCAAGCTCTGACCCAAACTCATTGATGTTAGAGGCAGTTTTTGTCAGGCTTTGGTGCAATTTTTTATCAAATCACTGGGAGCATGGGAGGAGGCAGATCAGCAAGGGCAGAGGGTAGATGAGTCAGAAAAGAATAAGGGACTGAAATCTCTCCAAGATCTCTCATTCTATA
Source organism: Atrichornis clamosus (assembly GCA_013400975.1). NCBI lineage: Eukaryota > Metazoa > Chordata > Aves > Passeriformes > Menuridae > Atrichornis > Atrichornis clamosus. The sequence continues at coordinate 96,851 of WBMZ01003995.1, forward strand.
GGTAACTGAAAAGAACAGACATATTTCAATGAAACTGGAGAAGTTATTCAATACTGCATAGGATCCTAATGGTAGATCCCTTGTGAGGTCCTGGCAGCAAGGCTGGAAACATGCCATAGTGTCTCCTTGGAGCAGGGGATTGGTAGGATGGATCATAATGGGAAGTCCTCTGGTTTGAGCAGTGACCCACTGAACAAACCACAGCAGGGACAACTGCTGAAACCACGTTTTTTGGAGGACACAGAGGTTCATGCCTTGCAACAATTGATGGAAGACTTCCTGCAAGGAGAAGACAACCCAAGGAGCAGCCCCATCTATCGTCAGACGACCACACAGGGAGGGTGACGTGGTCTCACAAGATAACAAGATTTATTCTGCTGCTTTTCGTAGGACTTCGATTAAGGCTTCCATGCAGGGGCACTGGGGGTTCAAAGGGCTGAGGGAACAACACAGAGTAATGAAAGTCAGGATTCTGTTGGCTTCAACCAGAGATTTATGGATGCAGTTTGTCTTAGAGCAGGACTGTTATGAACGTCCAACTGCTTGTGACCAGAGCAGAAAGGCAGAATCCATCAAAACCGCCAAACTGAGCTGAACTCAAAACAAGCCTCGAGACCCCTGGCATATGAGGAACCCAAACAGACCGTGCTGCCAGTGCTCACAGGGCCACAGGTCAGCTGGCTGCGCTCCCAGCATGTGCCTCACGCTCCGGAGGGGATGAGCTCACCACGCACTGAGCCTGGAGACCAAACCCAGGCTGGGAGGGCAGCCTGTCTGTCTCACGCTCGCTCTGACAGCCAGACAGGGCCAGTTTTATCCTCACTCAGTGGAAATGGCTGTCTTGAGTGGATGCAGCCACTCATCCCACGTGCTTTTTGGGTGCCCCAGCCTGGGCAACTCAACGGGGCTTTGCCAATGGAGCTGCACCAATCTGGAATTTCTCTCTTGGAAATAAAGCTCAGCTGCAGGTGGTGTGAAGTGGGATTTGCAGCTAAGGAGCCTTTGATGGATTGAACTCACCACCAGTGAGCAATTTTAACCCAATATCAGGCTAGTAATCCCTTGCCACCTGCGCATCTAAGGCAGGAGGATCAGCAGGGCCATGTGTGCTCTGCAGACTCGCTGCCTCTGGGAAGCCTTCCTGCACTATTTTTTGCAGTGCTGACCTCACGGATCCAATCAGCCTGCCCTTTTCCAGCTTCCTCTCCCTGATATCTGGCTTTTGCTCCGTATTTCCTCACGAATTGAGCAATCACCTCAAGCTTCTCTCCACATTTCTAGGATCCTTGTTTATCTCCCCGCGCGGCGCGGGGCTCTGACGGGGCCCTGCCTTCCTGCCCTGCCTGCCCAGTTCCTCTGTTTACCTATAACACAAATTGTGTTTGCTTTTTTTTTTTTTTTTAATGCAGAACAACAACTCAGTACTAGGAGGGATGTTTTCTTCTCTCCTTTCTGCTCATCTTTCCATGGTCCCAGCCATCTTCTCCAGGTCTTGCCACCTGCAGAGAGCTTTTCTTCTCCCTTCTCCATAGGCAATATATAAATTTTCTGCTGCAAACAGAAATTCACAGCTTGGGGGAGCCTGGACTCTCCCAAAGTCTCTAACTTGTCCCATACTGGCCACTATTGTTTGCAGGGAAGTAAAGACTTCGATCCCAATGGGACACAGAGGGGAAATGAAAATTGCTTTGCCACCCCCACCTCCCTGCACTCCCCCGCTGACCCCTCTCCCCTCTGTGATCCCACACTCTTCCCTCACAAAGCAAATTCTTCCTGGATTATATTTTAATATCTGCAAAGCCTCAAGTTTGAAAGAAAAACAAATGTGAAACCAACTCATGTGAAAAACAGAGACGTGGCCTCTGTGTCTCCTGAGAGCCAGTATAGGAGCCACATGAAGGGATCAGGGTGGGCAGAGGTGACAGCCAGGCACTCTCTTAGGCCAGGGATTGGGACATCAGGAGCTTAAGCTGAACAGAGATGGTCACACAGTGCAAGGAGAGAGCACGATGACAACCAGCTTGGGAGCTCAGCTTTCTTTCCCCACACATTTCTGATTCATATCCCTGGGCATTTGTAGTACAGGCTCCTGCTAAAGGCAGTGAGGTGGCACTGCAGGGTCTCAAGGCTGGGGACAGAGCACCAGCAGGAGCATGATGCTGCCTCCTGAAGAAAAGCCTCTCTGCAGCAACATCCCACCCTGCAGGGGCTGGGATCAAGCTGGAAACAAAGTCTTGCTGTTCCCTGAGCTCTTCTCTTTTGCATTTGACCCAGTTTGGGGAAATGACAGCTTGTCTGTGCACAGCCCTCGCCAAGGGAAGCTCCAGCCCTGGCTGGCCCTGGCTCAGCGTTTGGGCTCCAGGAGTCCCAGCAAAGCCCTGGTGTGTTTTTCTGTTTTGCAAAGAGACAGGGCTGTTACGAACGGGAAGCAAGGTGAGAGATAACGATAGAATATGGTTTCCTCTTCCCTCTCAGCTGCCAGTTTGACTCCAGCCCAGNCTCAAGGCTGGGGACAGAGCACCAGCAGGAGCATGATGCTGCCTCCTGAAGAAAAGCCTCTCTGCAGCAACATCCCACCCTGCAGGGGCTGGGATCAAGCTGGAAACAAAGTCTTGCTGTTCCCTGAGCTCTTCTCTTTTGCATTTGACCCAGTTTGGGGAAATGACAGCTTGTCTGTGCACAGCCCTCGCCAAGGGAAGCTCCAGCCCTGGCTGGCCCTGGCTCAGCGTTTGGGCTCCAGGAGTCCCAGCAAAGCCCTGGTGTGTTTTTCTGTTTTGCAAAGAGACAGGGCTGTTACGAACGGGAAGCAAGGTGAGAGATAACGATAGAATATGGTTTCCTCTTCCCTCTCAGCTGCCAGTTTGACTCCAGCCCAGGTCGGTAGTGGAGGATGCTGCTGCTGCTGGGTGCCTGTCCCGCGGGGTGTGCAAACCACGCCTGGCTGCCCGCCCACTTCCTACGGGGCAGGTGGCTGCATCCCCTCCGTGGGCTTGGCACGCTCCCTGCGCCCTGTTCCAGATGAGCAGCCAACGGCCAGCTCATTCCAGAATAAAAGTCACGTCATTCTGAGGGTGAAAACCAGGATAACTCTTTAATGGCGTCCTTTCTCCACCTGAGTGTGCAACCCACAGCCAGGATGCTGTTCCTAGATGGAGTTTGCGGTTAATTCGTTAATTGGACAACACTTGAAATAAACCCAGAAGAAATCCCCTTGACCACATCCTTAGATGTGGTCCTTCAAGGTCAGGGAATGGGGCACGAAGGGATCCCTGATGGGGCAAAGGACAGCGGCTGTTCTGCAACAACAAGAGGAGCAGCCAGCCTGTCGAGGACGTGTAGTTCCTTCCAAGAGTACAAAACGCGTCGCCTCCACCCTTCCTGATGTAAAACTTTATGAGCCATGGGGAACAGGAATAAGGAGTTTCCTCATTTTTTGCTCCCAGATTTTGATGATGGTCACTGACCTAAGTTTATTCCCCATGGTGTGCAGAAATGCTGCACAGTTCTCCGCCACATCTTGGTTCCCCAGCCTACTGAACACTTACTTGTTTCTTGGCTCATCTTGTTATAGCAGGATAACAAGGGATACAGGCTGTACATCACAAACTGGGACAGCTGCTCCCAGTGCACTGAGTGCAGGGCTAAAATGGGTTCTTTTCTTCCCTTCCAGATAAGAAAATTAATTTCCAGTATTTTGACTCCCTATCCTCCTTTGTGTAAGTAAAGCCAGCTCTGAAAGAAAGACTCTTGGCCTCTCTGGGTACTGTGAGCATCTTTCCAAGTCCCTTGGCTGGGGAGCTCCCCACTGGTCTCTGTGTGGGACAGGCACAGGGGACTGGGGCAAGGACACTGGCTTGCACTGGCCAGCAGGTCCTAATGTCACCTGGGTCTCCCAGACACCCTGCTCAGACACATGTGACAGTAGCTTCAAGGGAACTGCTCGAAACCTCAATGAGCGGCCAGAGCTGGGTATCTTGGTGTGATATTCCAGCACACGGGTGGAGCTGGAAACATGCGTGGGGTGGGGGATTAGCCCCAGGCTAAATGACATCTGGGGGTTTCTCTATGACTGACTGATCTGAGGAGAAATGTTCCCAGTTCTCCTGTTGCCGCATGGATTTGTTCTGTCTTGTCTGTATTTTAGGGTTTTAAATATTCTCTTCCCAAAGGGATCATCTGTTCTTGGTTAGCTACCATGAGGCCACCCCACGGCACTGGGGGATTTCAATGGCTAGAAGGACTTGTCATAAAAGACTCTTAACTCCCCAAAGGCTTTTAAAAACCACATTTTTAATGAAGTTTAAGAATTGGATCTGAATTCTTCTGAACAACGTGATCCTGGAGCAGCTGGGCTGAAACCTATTCATGTTGGAAAACCGTTGCTGCATGTGCCAATATTGCAAGAGCAAATATTGACTTACAAGTATTGCATTTGCTTCCACGAAGAATTCTCTCTCTCTTGTTCGGTAAAGCAAATATTGACTTACAAGTATTGCATTTGCTTCCACGAAGAATTCTCTCTCTCTTGTTCGGTATCAGTCCTTTTCACCTGCAGCCTTTCTTCTGAATAAATTGCTGCTGTAAATTCCAGTGTTTGTTAACATCCTTGTCCTCAGGGCGTGGGTGTGCTCTTATGTCTTTCATGGAAAGACAAAGAGAAGATCACCCTTGTTATACTGGGACAGAGAACTGCAATTTTTCTGGAGAATTTTTGAAGTTTGGGGTTCCTGTTCTCAGTGGTTTCCTTATCTGCTGATGGTTGAGCTCTGTGTAGCTAAATCCTCCTTCACCTGCAGTTGGGCAGAAAGATTCCCGTTCTCAAGAGACTTGAAAGCCAAGAGCTTTGGGTTGGGAGGGATGCAGACTCCAAGCACATCCCTCACCTCTGGGGCAGCTGGAAGAAAACGCTTCCAGCCAGAGATGTCTCAGCTCCTGTGCCCACAAGGGAGTGACAGCTCAGCAGCAGAGCTCCTGGGGCTGCTCTGCAGCCAGTGGAGGCTGGAGCCAGGTTCACTTTGGGATTTTCACTTTGAACTGTGCGATAATCTTTTCACACTGATCTGAAATGATTGTTCTGAGCGCCCAGACCCACCAGGGTACTGCTCATAATACTGCTTATAAGGCCAAGAGCTGTTCTGACATGGAGGCCACGGAGCAATTAAAGTTGCCGAGTGCAAATTGTATTGCAGTGACCCTAAGAGCTCCTGTGGGGGGTGAGGGGTGGTACAGGCTTGGGAGCAAGGAAGGCTGGTGGCTGCTTGCTGGTTGCTGTCACCAGAGGAAGATGTGTAGGTGGGCAGTGGAGGAATTCCCAGCAGTTTACATTCAGAGGGAGATAAGATGCCTCCAGGACTTACAGGTCAGCTCCATCAGGGTCAAGTCTAACAGATGCTGTAGTTCAGAGTCAGATCATAGATATTAAGTGGCTTTCCCTGCCTGGGAAACTGCGTGGCCTGGATGAAGGCTTCCCAGAGGATGCTGTAGAGCAAGCGGTGCCGTGCAAGATGGAGAAAGGGAAGGCAGTGTTAATACTGAGCCCTGTGCACCCCGTGCTGTTTGCAGCGTGGGGCTCGACATCACCTGCAGCCGTGGTGGGGTGTGAGGGAGCAGAGGTGCTGGGCTGTGCCTTGGGGGGACAGTGGCACCCCTAAGCAAACTCTTCTCCCCCAGAGGGGAGGTGCTGGGGCCCTGCAGTGTTTCTGGGTCGCTGCAGTCTCAGAGCAGCTATTCAAGGGGAAAAACACATGCACATTCCTGAGCACAATGGAGCCCAGCGCCAGGCGATGCCGTGGTCCAGGCGCATCCTCGGAGGATGAAGCTTTACAGGAATACCTGAAAGAGGAAGACTATAGTTAAACTTCCAGTTCCCCCAGAAGGTGGAAGACAATAAGCAGCCATCAACAGGCATTTCCTGCCCATCTATTGTTTCCCTCTCTGAGTCCTGATCATGCTTTGCACATGGTCTGCAAATGGACAGACTTTCTAATTATAGCACCAGGTGAAGAGCTACGCACTCATGCTGAGTCCCGGAGCCTTGGAGCAGTCACTGAGCAGCTGGATGAAGGTGTTTCTTGCAAACTTTTGTGGCTGGCAGCATTTTTCTGTCTCACAGTTGGTTTCACCAGCCTCAAGAGCTGTCCCAGCCTTATTCCTATCCCCAGTGCCTGCACGGCTTCAATCCTGGTGGAGGCTGGTGTGGAGCAGGGACTGTTCCCTGCCCACTCACACATCACGTCTCCTCTCCAGGTTACGGCACCCGACCTGTCCTCCATCTCTGCCAGTCTTTATCTCATCCTATTTCCTGGCCCCAGCTTTTCTGTCCTAATTAAATGGTAAAAACACGTGGGATCCAGGCCAGGCACGAATGGTTTCAGCAAAGCAATTAGCCCTACGTGAGCGAGGAACAATTAGCGCTGCTCTCTGGAATTCGGCCATTGTGCAGCTCATTGTATATTTTTGCCTTAAAAGGGGGCCAGCGTGTTGGGAGGAGAGCGAGGGCCCCCGTTCGCAGAGCCGGGCTGACATTTGCACTATGTTAGTCATGCTACATGTCAACATTTTTGTGAGCTTTCCAAAAACAGAAATTCTAATGGGATGTTTTAATCCCATCTTCACCCCCGCACGTCCCCCCCGCCTTTCCCCCTTTCAGCTCCCACCTCCCTCCTCCTCCCTGCCTTGCACAGCGTTAATACCATCCTCTCTCGGCTTCAGCTCCCGGAAACCAGGCAAAGCCAGAGCGGCGAAATTCCTATTTAAACTAGCATCACATGAAAAATGAACTGTTGCTTTTAATCCCTTTTGCAGCGGGAATGGGAAGGGGAGCAAACAATTTCCCAGGGGTGCAGTGGGGAAGGGACTTTTGGAAACACCAAGGCAAGTTGGAGGATATGGTGGGTGAATATTGACTCACCCATGTGCCTTTGAAAACCCACTCAGCAACTAAATCGGGACACCCCAGGGGCAAGGAAGAAGCCAAGAAGCTGTGGGGGCCCAGAGAGAAGCCAAGTTCCCCGTGAGCAACCAGTATTTTGAAAGAGCCTTTGCAGGAGTGTTTCAGGGCTGGGGTGACACAGGAATCCGATCTGGGTCAGATGCAGAGGGTGTGCACAGGAGGCTGTGGGACCTGTCACTGCTCCAGGGCCAGCTGCAGGCACTGAGATGCTCTGGGCAGGGAGTTAAAATGAATCCCTGATCCTCTGCCTGGCTCCCTCTCCCCAGGAGGTTTTGGAGACCTGGAGCTGTAGGTAGCTGTGGGCAGAAAAAGAGTGGCTGGTGTCCCATCACAGAATGGGGACCAGCCACTGCATCAGACACGGACCTCAAAGCAGGAGATTTAAGGACTTATTAAGGCAGGTGCTGGGCTGGAGGGGAACACGGTGCAGGGTTTGGCTGGAATGGGCTCTGGGAGCAGCCTGCCTTTGGTTGCTACTCCTTATATATACAAATTTATTTATTTATTTATTTCTAACAGTTTTGCTGTTGCTGGAGGCTGGACCTTGGGTTCACTGGGCCTTTGTCCATCCAGTCCAGCCCAGAATGAGATTTGATTCCTGTGTCCTCCCTGGGGTAATCATCAAACGCTTCCCCTGACATCAGATTCTGGCTCCTCTTCAGAAAGGCAGTGGGGAGAGGGACAGCTCAGAACAGGAACATGAGAAAATTTGGGGCCAGAAAGAATGAGAAGCCAAAAATTAAAGGCCAGGAGCTGCAAACTTTGCTGACCACACCTCTGGAAGGGGCCTGGGACAGGCTGGCCATCATCTGCAGCAAACAGTGATCTCAGCTTGTGCTCTGGCTCTGCCTGTACAGATGGACATATACAGACCTACATGTACAGGCTCCATGGAGTGTCCATAAGGGAATCTCCCAAACAGGCAGCAGCCTAGGGGTCAGCGACCGTGGGATCATGGCCAGTGTCACCTCTTGGGAAACTGAGGCACAGTGAGTTGAGCTCAGTCACTGGAAACCTGCTGCCCCACTCCTCTCTGTCTGTCTGTCCAAGTAGCTGAGCACTGCTGGAGGCTCTGCAGTAGCTCATGCAGTGCAGGGTTACCTGTCACAGTCACTGCTTATTTAATTATTGTCTTTTACCACCTCAAACCCACACTGCCAGTTAGTCCAAGCAGTGTGTGAGAGCAAATCTCCTTCCCAGGACAACTCTAAAGCTCCTTGGTTTGCTCTGAGGGTCTAACACCAGATGAGGGACCTGCAGCCAGAGGCAGCTGCATCCAGCCCAGCATCCCTGGTTGGCAGCCGTGTGCCCCCTTCCATGGCCCAGCAGGTGTGTCCATGAAGTGCTCCTGCTCACCAGCCCAGGGATTTTGGGGTGGGAAAGCCAAGTCTGTGAGGACAGTCCTTGGCTGCCCCAGGAGCTTCTGTCAGGAGGAGAGAGATGCACAGGCTGTGGGGAAAGTGGGGTTCCATCCAGCTGGTTTCGCTAGTTCAAGTTCCCTTTCCCTCATGTTTTTACCTTCATTTCATGGTCTTAACATTAAAGTTTCATGCCCCAAAAGAAGGAGTGGAAAGCTCCCCTTGCACTGGCAAAACTCCTCTGAGATCCACCAGTGGAGCACTGAAAGAGGCATTAAATCAGCGGCGGATGCCCCACCAGTCTCCCCTCTCCCCACACCTACCTCCCCTCCCCTGGGCTGAATAGGGAGCATGAGAAACCAGGCTGGGCAGGGACGGCCCCGTGGCCCTCGCTTTCTTTCAGGATCAGAGCATCTATGGGGCTGCTTGTGTTCCCCCAGCTTGTCTCCCCCCGCAACACCGGGGGCTGTAATCTGGGGGCAGCGGGCCTGGAGATGGAGAAAAATGCAGGAGTGGGGAGGGGGAGACAGGGACTGTCCCCTCCCGCCACCAGCACCACCAAAGCCCCAAATTCTTAGACCTGGAGGAGTCACCACCAAATTCCATTCAACTGACAGAAAAGAAATCAAATCCTTTTAAAGAGAGCCCACTTTCCCCGCAAGAATGCTCCCTCGGCCTTTTGTTGCAGGGCTTTGCTTGCTCCCAGCAGCTCGGAGGAAGCTGCTCCAATACATTAACCAGTTTAACTTGCTCGTGACCCCCTCTGCCCAGCGCACAATGAAACTCTTCGCCCGCTTTTCTCCCTGGCTCCTTTTCAGGGGCTAAATCCCCCGCTGTTCCCTGCTCGCTGCCTCTCTCACTCAACCTTTCTCAGGCCTCTGCTTCAGCCCCGGGAAAATAATGACACTTTGCATTTGTATAGCCCCCCGGCCCCGTGGGATCTCACAGTGCCCTGTACGGATCGAATCGTGTCCTCCCGCCCTGCCGAGGGGACCCGCAGTCCCCCGAGGTGGAGGGAAAAAGTGATGTAGGGTCTGAGGCCACGGAGGGTGGAGGTGGCTTGCACCAGGACCTGGCATAGAGTGGTGCCAGTGCTGGAGGGGAATGATCGGCACGGGGACAATTCGGCATCAGGAGGTGCATCATCAGCACCTATTGCAGGAGACTTGGATGCTGGGCAGAGAGATGCTGACATGCTCTGCTCTCTGCAGCCACCTCAAAGGCAGTGCCAGACCCTCTGCTACAAGGGCAGGAAGGTTTTATGCTCTGAACGTGGTTAAAAAAACCACGATAGATGAAAAAATACCCCGAGCCCTTGCCCTGGCCCTGAATAGCGGAGCCCATTAGACAATGGGAAGTTAACCAAACCCGGATCGGGAGCGCAGAGTTCTGCCGCGGGGCGCTGCCGTTTTCCTACCAGTAATTGATGCAAAGTCTCTTTTGTGCTCTCAGAAAATCCCAGAAAGAAAAAGCAGGGGGTGAGAGGCAGCCCGCGGGCAGGATCCAGCTCCTGGGCCGCCCTCCTCCGACATCTCCCTCACAAACCTCAGCTGCACAGTTGGAGCAGTGGCCGCCTGGCCGCACGTCGGGCCGAACCCCGTTAAATACCCCCGACAATACGGCAGCGGCGAAGTCGGCGCCTGACAGAGCTTTTAACCCCTGTCCGACGGAGCGCGTAAATCGCTCCGGGCAGACAATGCAGCTTTGCAGCTCGAGCGCGGGCATTTCTCTCGGATGACCTGAACACTTTATTACTGGGGATTTATTAACCATTTTTAGCAGCCCTGAGAACCTGGGAGCCTCTTAGGGACCACCTATTGAGTGCCGGGGTCAGGCTGCGAGCAGGGGCGATGCGGAGAGTTTAAACCAATTTACACCGACCTAATACCACGGTATGGTTGAAAGAGAGATGTCCCACGTGCAGCCCCAGCCCTGGGTTAGTGCGGGGCTGAATCCAGCCATCTCCAGTGGAAAACTAGCATGGAGTTGCAGTGAAATTAATCTGAAGTGGGAGTTAGCATATCCTTGAGATGTGGGGGATTTGGGAAGCTTGTTCTGGCTTGGAATCATCCCCGTGAAGTCAGGCAGAGTGGGGAGCACAGCTTCACCCTGCAGGCATAGTTGGACTCACCTCACATCTCAGTGAGGTGAGTTATACACTGCGTCCAAAATGGGACCGTTTTTGGGAGAGGAAGTGAGATGTCCCTCCTGGTCCAGCCTTGGCATCCCTCTCGCAGAGCAGCTGTGACAGCATCCCTCTCCCCTGGACCTTGTGTTTATGGGGCACCCAAATTTGTCTGGTGCTGGAGTCACCCCTGTTGGGGTTAGGATTTTTGTACCCAAAGAGTGTCTGAATGCCAAGGAACTGGTCTCCAGATGTTCCTGACACCATCCTCTGCACGCTCACTTCCTGCTCCCAGCCCCTCAGGTACCATCCTGTGCCCACCAAGGCCTAAGCAGGGTGGCTGCTCACACCATCGTCTCCCCAAGGGACACAGTGCCTTGCTGGGGCATCCACGTGGCAGGTGAGGGCCGAGCCAGGAGGCCGGGCGCCTGGAGAGGAAGTCTGTGGGGATGCGGCCAGCGGCTGGACAATCCCGGAGGAGTCTTGTTCTGGCAGGACAATGCTGCTGGAAGAACAGCTTCCCCTCACCACGGCGGCTCGCTGACCCCGGGCAGCCGGGCTGAGCCGAGTGGCAGACCCGGGAAGGGGCTTACAGGCAGTGCTGGAAGGCTGGGAGAGCCCTTGTGCCGGCAGTGGTGGCAGCACAGCAGCTCCTCAAACCCCTGCATCTCCCGGGGCCGGTGGCACACAGAGCCCGTATTGTCACTTGCCCCGCGGCGCCGGCTGGGACCCCAACATCTGGCCACAGCGCGTGTCCCCAGCCAGTGCCGGGGCTGCGGGAGTGGGAGAGCAGCTGGTCAGGGGAAAAGTGCCTTTCCTCCCCTTTTGGCTCCTGGAGAAAGGGGCTCTTTCTTCATTCAGGGTTTTGCTGTTCGGGCTTTTCAGCTGCCTCTCGAGCCGCGGTTGCTGTGCCATCGGGTTGGAGACAAAGGGAGCCCAAAAAAAAGCAAATTGAGACTGGAAGGCTGGGCTCTGCAGCAATAGCGGGAAGTGGGGAGTGTGGGATTTGGTTCCTGTGTTTGTACAGTCCAACTGCTTTATTTCTTTTATTACGAGAGGCTTCTTTGGCATCCCAGGTCTCTCTCCAGACACAGGCAATGCCATGCAAAACCAAACCCCACAGCCTCCCCGAGCATTTCTAGCCTGGGACCATGGTTCAAGAGCTGACCAGCAGAATGTACAGCCTAAAATCAAGAGAAGACAAATGCTGGGGCTTGCCTGAGGAAGCAGCTTCCCTGCTTCGTCCTGCCTGGTATTATGGTATTGTTTATCCAGTGCCAGAGATGAATGGAGCACGTGACAGCAGGAAAAATGCAAGTTGGACAAGGTCCCTGCCCAAAAATGCAGCAGCCCCTGATTATGGCATTACATTGCAGCCCAGGCCCAAACCCAAATCCGCCTCCCTGTAGCAGCACACTCCCTGGGAAAGAAAACCCCAAGAGCTCACTGCTTACAGAGTCAGAGGGTAAGGGGGGGAAAGAGGCCCCGGGATTCGGTGCCAGGATAATATCAAATTGGTGGCACATCCAAGACTAGATTCCAACCCAGTTTTCTCTTTAAGCCACTGCTTCTCACCCTGGAAAAATGGTGTCTCATTTAACAAGCCATCATGATCATGATTAGTGTTCACTGGTGGGGGGTTGCTTGGTATCTATGTAGCACGTATTTTCAGATAACCCAGCACCTTGGGGCTGTCCATCAGCTTGAAAGCACGGTGCTGCGCCCCGGATGAGGTTGGTCAGGTCTAGGAGCCTCTCCAGGCCTCCCTGAGAAGGGATGGGAACAGACCCTCCCAGCTCCCCATTCCCAGATTTACCCACCAGACTGGAGCTTGGTGGAAGTGGAAGGAGTGCTGTGGGGTTTGGGGGGTTTGGTGTGTTTGTTTTCAATTATACTTGGCCTCGGAAGAGACTGATGGGAAACTGCCCAGAGTTTGGTCAGGCTGGTCAGCTTTCTGGAAACCTCTTGGACAGAGCTGTGAGAAAATCTTGATGCAGAGCTTTGAGAATCGACAGCTCGGGACAGGCGGCATGGGGAACGCACCCGTTGCTGCTGATAGAGCAGCGAACGATGCTCCTGGAGTGCTCGGGGCTGCAGGGGACCAGCGTGTCCCCCTCCCCGGGCATCAAGGGGAAAGGAGGAGGAGCAGGAGGCGCCGGCACCCTGCCCGCACCCAGCCGTGCGCTCCCGGCCGCGGACACGGAGATGCGCAGGGCAGGGGCAGGGGCCGGGACCGGGCAGGCCAGGGCCGGCGGCGGCAGGACGCGTGTAGG